>JANAVB010030883.1:0-45812 GCA_029216955.1 Iris pallida
GGAGCGTCGGGAATCATCTCTGGTTCCATGTCCGGCACTGCTGCTGTTTCTGCTTCATCGTCAGCATCATTGGCTTCCCCTTCGTTGGGCGACAGGGTCGAATCAGTGAAGTAGGCTTCGACCCCCTTGAAAGGGTCATGTCCGCAAACTCTGTCCGGATGATGTCATTGGTGAACACGTACTTCATACATTGGTGGAGTGTAGATGGCACCACCATGTACTCATGCAGCCACACGGACGACCCAGTAGGAGGTTTAGTTGACGTCAGCGTCCACGACATAGCAAGTCACCTCGGTTCGGAGGTTACCGATATGACACTTCAGTCGTATTTTGTCCAGCGGCTCTCTTTTGCTAGCATTGAAGCCGCTGATTGTAGTGTTGGAAGGCGCCAGATGGTACATTGGGATCCCCAGTGTTGAGAGTAGCGTCTTCGGGTTGATGCTGAGGGAAGACCCTGGATCGATCTGAATTCGCTTTACCTTGACGGAACCGACATACCCTGTATAATACAGTGGCATGTTGTGTCGGTTGTGCTTGAGCAGCATGTCTTGTTGGGTGAAAGTTATGTTGAGGATAACTTTATCCGCACAATGGCAGTGCGCATATGTGGTCGGGGTATCCTCAGGCTGCTTGACCTGACTGATGAAGGATTCAGCATCCTTCAGGGCTTCACAGAGAGCTTCACGAGTGTCCTTGGAAAGACGAAGAAGCTCAAACAGGGATAGGCGGGCAGGAAGTACTGGCAAGTTGTGCCAGTATGTCGAAGTTGTGGGGCTTGGCTAGCCCCGAAGCATTCTCTTTCGCAAAGGCTTATCGAAATGGGCCTCTACATGCTTCTGTTTATTGGCTGCTGGAGGCCTGGATGGGCCCTCTTCCTGGGTAGCAGGGACGGCGCAAGGAGACACCACCTCGACGGCAGCTTTGTCAGGTTGGGCGTTCTGATGTGAACGCGTCTGTATAGGAAGTGCCTCTTCCGTAGAGGAAGAGACCATGCGGTAAGACTTGATCTTCCTGCCCTTAGTTTTGGAGGCAGAGCGTACCTCCGGTTGAGTAACCTCGGAGACGAGATTGGGGTGAACCCATAAGATCTCTCTCCGAGATGTGGTGACCGGGATGAGTCCACTCACGTTGTCACGAGTAGGTGGTAGATTGACCACCTCCATTGTCGCCTTTGGGATGGGGACGACGCCATCTTGTGTTGTGGTTGGCGGCAAGGTGCCAAATTGGAGTGACACCAGGTTGGCCGAGATCGTTTTCTCCTCGTAGTCGACGGAGATAACATCCGCATTGATCATGCGCTAGATGTAGTTCTTGAGGACGTAGCAGTCCTTAGTTGGATGTCTGACAAACCGATGGTAGTGACAGTACCTCGGATTGTCCATTTTCCCAACCTCGTCGGCACGCTTCGGGTCGGCAACTTAATCTTGTCACCCTGCTTCAATATCTCGAAGAGTTGCAGGGTGTCTTCCTCGTTGAAAGAATAAACCTCCTTTGGTCCTTGGTGCAAGTGGAGGCTTCTGAGTGGGTGCTGATGCACCTTTAGAGGCATTGACAGTCAATGCCTGCTTCCCCTTCGTTTCTCGTCCAGGGTTGTTGGCTGCAGATCGTTTTCCCTTCGTCCTCAAAGACAGGGAAACTGACTCCCAGAAGACGAGCATTAGACGCCTTCTTTTCTGCTGCTTCGGCCTCGATGATCAAGGAACTCCAGTCGGAAGGAGGAGTGGAGTTGAGCCAGAGTTTGATCGCAGGCAGCATGTTCATGCTGCAGGAGGAGAGGAGTGCATGTTCTGGCATACCCGGGGGCAGTCTGAAGCAGGCTTGTCGGAACCGTTCGATGAATGCTCGAACTGTTTCCTTCCCCTTTTGACGTATCTCTATGAGGGACGCCATTAGTCATGTCCTTTCCCTCCGTCGTAGAAACGATCAAGGAAGAGACGTGTCAAGTCATCGAAGGAAGATATGGAGTTGTCGGGGAGACTGCAGTACCAGTCGTAAGCCACTCCTTTCAGTGCCCCGACAAATATGCTGGTGAGTAGTGCGTCTTCCTTCGGGAGATGTCCCGTTTGAGACTGGAAGTACGTCAGATAGCGGCGTGGAGAGTCCTTCCCGTCGTATGGCGTCAATGTTTGTGGTTTATATTTGGGAGGATAAACCACTTTGTTCCATTCGAGGGGGTATGGTTGGGGGATCCCCATCTTCTGGCGCTCCTTCTACCTATTCTTCGACTCGAAGCACTCTCGTAAGTCCCTGATCATCTCCATCACGTCTTATGTGGAGCTGGGAGTCGGAGATGGTGGTACAGCCTGGAGTTGAGCATTTGATGGCTCCGACGTCCGAGGTGCCTCGCGGCGATCTGTATCCAAAGATACCCGTTGAAGGGGTACACTTGATTCTCCATTGGCCCCTGGGTCAGGACTGGTAGACGGTGCCCTGGCCAAAGCTGATCGTATCTCAAACACTGCTTGAGTCAGTGTTTGCATGGAGGCAGAGAGGGTTTTGAGTCCTCCCTCCAAGGTATCCATGCGCTGGACGAGATCTATTGGCGGCTGCATCTGACTCCAGTATCACCAGCTCCCGTCATGTACACTAGTATGACGCGACTGGAAGTGGATGGATCGGTTGATGCTTCGCTTTCGGCCTCGCTCTCTTGTAGAAGAGGAACTTCTCCCTGGGCTTCGTCTTGGCTACCCCCAGCTATGTTCTGGAGAACACCTTCATCTTCGGGAGAAGTATCAGCAAGGGTCTGACTACCCCCAGCATTATCTTGGAGGACTTCTTTGTCTTCAGGACGCAGATCCTCAGGGGCTTGACTACCCCCAGCTACGTTGGGAGGCTGACTTCGTCTCCAGGATGAAGATCCACAGGGGCTTGACTACCCCCAGCTATGTCCGGAGGCTGACTTCCTCTCCAGGATGAAGATCCATAGGGGCTTGACTACCCCCAGCTTCTTCTGAGATCTTCTTTCTCCCCTGAGTGCCCTCAAACACTCCTGAGGATGGGACAATTGTCTTGGTCTTCCTCGGCTGGCTCTTGGATGAGGACAAAGTCGAGGAGCTGTCAGTCGCCTTCTGAATTGATTGGGAGTTGGAGACTACGTTGCAAGAAACAATCTGTAGTTCTGGCTCCATTTCAGTTGATACCTTCTTCCCGAGGCGATGTTGGAGAGGTGTTGATGATTGCAGCCGCTGGAACACCGACTGCCTTAGTGGGACCGCTGTCTTGCAACAGCAGTTGATGGTGACTATAGCATAGGTGTGCCATGTGAGGGGCAGCATTGTGCTTGTCAGTTGACTCTCATGATCGGCGTTTGTGAGTGATCACGTTACGCAGATCGTTGGAGAAGAGTGCCACCTTCGCAACCCCATCAGGCGCATGGCAAGGCCAAGCGCCGGGGTGGTTAAGTGAATGCTTGCGCCCCCTGATCCAACGCAAAACATGCGCTCAGATCAGTAGTGGGGGTATAAAATTTAAAGTGACTTGAACGAGCCTTAGACGCACAACCAATGGAGGCGTGGGAGTTCAAGACCACAGAATTTGCCTTGCTCGACTTGGTTGCGAACGCAGCAGATGCGCCCAAGTGAGACAAGGACTGTGAAGGTCGGCTCGTTTCTGGCACAGAAGCACCCGAGTCGACCTTATACAGCTTACCATCAGCAGTGCGCATGATTATGAGCGCATGCTTCTGGTTTGCTGCCGGCATAGCACGTTTGAGGCGCATAGTCCGTACTGCCTTGGACTTCTTCGTACCAGCCCGCTGGGGTACATAGTACTCAGAGTCTAAATTCTCCTCGCCACGACAGCGAGTGAGTCTGTCAAAGACAGAAGCCTTCTGTGGTGCATCAGAGTTAATGTGCAGGGCGTTAGCTGCGCCCTGCTCCGTTGGCGCATCTTCTTCGTCTGAGAGGAAGATGGTTGGGGAATGTGGTCGGCCCCACGTTTTCCCGAGAGATGCGCTACGGCGGTGGGCGCATCTTGGCTGCTGAGGATGTCAGCAGGAAGGGTAGGCTGCATCGGCGCATCCCCTTCGGTGGTGGTGCCAGAGGCGTCGACCTTGTGCTACCCAGACCTGGCGAGTCTTCTTCGGCTTTGGCAGCCGCTTCGAAGGACTAGCGCTGTCTTCAGAGATGAACTCCTCATACGCCTGTTAATTAAGGCGTACGACCAGCGTCTTGTGGGTGGAGCCCACCTTCACGTCATCTGATTGTGACACAGCTTTCTCGGTGGAGGAGAAAGAGGTCCCCAGAAGAGTCGCCAGCTTGTTTACCATTAAAATCTTTCGATTGAAATTTCAATTACAAACAAACAGTGTTACAATGTAGGACTTAGATGTAGTCCTAGGAGAACACTTTTGTTTATCTGGGTCCCTGTGTCGATGGAGCGAGTGGTAATGCGTTGACTCCGTTGACGATCTGACGACGGTTCTCGATTCTCTGAAGGTCTGAGTTGTTCTGGGTGCTGGAGTTTGCGGAGAGGAAGAAGACGTTGAGTGTCTCTTCCGATCTCTGGAGTAAACTCTGATGCTTTGGTTGACTGTGCGTCTTGATCTCTGACAGTCTGTGTGTGTGTGAGAGGGAATGATCCTTCTATTTATAAGCAGCAGGTTGACTGCTCATACGCGCATATGTAGGATGCGCCTGTTTGTGGGGATGCCACGTGGTGATTGCTGATGGAGAAGCATGGGCGATGCGCTCGGATTGAGGAGTTGAAACTCTTCTTGTTGCATTTGTGGGCTAGCGGCAGAGCTGACACGTAGAAATGGAGAAGATCTTTCGGTTGCTGAGATCTTGGGTGATTAGCACCCCTTCATCGGCTGAACTCAGTCAAAAGACACGTGGCGCTGTATCCGTAGCTCAAAGCATCTCAGGATTTGGTGGAGAGTAATCTGACAGGAATGCGCTTAGGATTGGGCGCATGAGTAGACTTTGGCTTGTAACCTTTAGGAGTCACGAACCAGTCTGGGCGCATGACTTTTGAGGCGCATGCGGGGCTTCAATAGTGACTTAACCTCCGTCTTTAGGGACCAGAGAAAAGTCTGAGGCGCATGGCTTTTGAGGCGCATGCAGAGATTTGGGCACATGGCTGCGGAGGCGCATGCGAAATGGTTGGACGGCCACGTGGCTTGTAACCGCCGGAGGAAAGTAATGATGATACTGACGTCAGCGACGCTTCGTCTTCTGAAAAAGCTGCTAATTGTTCAGTCCTCGGGGGACGTGCTGCCAACTCTGTCACTTGAGCATTAATTGCTTGATGGGTGACGAGCCGGAATGGGTGCATGGATCTGTGCTTTATTGGGCAGCATCCATACGGGGCGCTTTGGAACTGACGGGCACGTATGTACGATGCGCGGTGTCTGACCGGCGCATCCTTTTGTATGACGTACTTTTATTGGCCCGACTGTTGCGTTCTTCGAGTGCTTTAAATAGCCGTTTTTGACTTGGCCGAATTCGAAGCGTCAGGTTCATCCATCATAAATGCAAATTCATTGCACGGGATTCGGAGAGCCCGCCACTTGGCGCATGGGTTTGATTTGCCCGGCCTATAAATAGTGGCAAGGAGAGAGTTTGCTTCTCGTTCTCTCACGTCCTCCCGAAATGAACATGTTTGCTCGAGCACATTCTGTTGACGATATGTTCCCGAGGGATGAAGATGCGACGACTTGTCTTCGTTCATGCACTTGAAGGTGACTGTTACATCCAAAAGTCGGAGTCGAGGGCTTCTGAGGCAGGCGGAAGGTGCCTGTTGCATCCAAAGATCGGGATGCTCGAGCCTCGTCTCCGTTATGCTGGAAGAGCCGCAGATCAGAATTGTGGTGCCCCGATCATCTTCCTTGGGCTTTGGGAGAGCTCTTCCTCCTGCTAGAGTGGGTGTTGCCCATTCTGGTTGTGTTGAAAGCCTCCTTTTGCCGCGGATCGATTGCGGTGCTCTCCTCTTCCTTTGGAGAGCTCTTTCCTCCCGCTAGGGTGGGGTTGATCGCCCACCCTTATTCTGCTCAATAAATTCTTCATTAGTCGAAGCACTCGATCGAGTCGAAGTGGAGCGCATATGCTGAGTCTTCATGATGTGCATGACTGAGACGCTGAAGGGATGCACATAACTGAGCTGCGCCTGACTGAGACGCTGAAGAGGTGCGCCTGACAGAGAGGCTGAAGAGATGCGTCCTGACTGAGACGCTGAAGAGATGCGCCTGACTGAGAGCGCATGACAGTTGCTTGCGCCTAACTGTAGACTTAGGGTCTTTCTTTGTAGTTGTAAAGCCCTTTTTAGACATGTAATAGACTTTTGTATAAAATAAAAAATCTTCTTTTGATGTCTATGCTTTTGCTGTTTGCTGTGCCAAGTACTTCATCTGAGCTCCCTGGCGCGTGCTAATGTTAGGCGCATAGGATTTCTGGTCCTGAAATTCCATGCTTCTAACAATATATATTTGTCACAACTTCTAAAATATTTACGAAAATTAAAATTTTGTCCAACAAAAAGTTTCAACTGATACATCTGATAATAAGCTGAAATAAACTGTCTTAAGTTCAAACATCAAAACTAAAAAGAAAATCATCATCTAGAAAGTTGGCTCATCAGCCCCGAGATCAACATCGTCCGATTGGGACTCTGGCAGCACAGCTGGGTAAAGCTCAGGATCGTAATAGCTATTTATCAATAGCTCAGCTTCATCAATGGAACCTATTGGGGTGGGAAATCCAGTCAGAAAATGAGCAAAGTACAATTATGAAAATTTAATAATTCAACTAATAATTAGAAATTAGCAATTTTAAACAGTTTGAAATACATGAACAATATTATCCATAATTGAAAACAATATGATTTGAGTATGTAATGCTTATGACCGGCTTGGGTTGTACAATAGTATCCTAGTGATACGATACGGCTTATCCCCGTGTGAAAAGGAGTAAGCTCGCACAATTATGCAATATGAAGGTATTGGTCATAAAATACTACACTACTCCCCCAATCCCACAATCAATAACAATCAATACTCTAGGAGAGAGTTTCCGTGTGGCAATATGGTTTAATCTTGCAATATTACAATTACTAATTAAATTGAAAAACAAACATAATCGTACTTGCCTTGATTTATGACTGGATTGGAAGTCGGTACCGAAAAGTCAAACTTGTCCTCGAAATCCTACAGTTGAGAATCCTGACTTAGCATCATCATTGAACCATATCTAGGTGTGCTAGTTACAATTTCTAAAATTAATCCTAATCAATTTTATGTTATTCTTACCAGAACATGCTTTTCGATACAATTTACGATTAATAATTTGCGAAGTAAAAGTCAATTTAATGTTTTACTGGAAAAAAATGGTATTTATAGGTTATTTGGCAAAACTTGATGTTTTCGTAATATATATATAAAACTAGATTTTTCTTTAAATGAGAAAATGTGAATTTATTTAAATAATACAAACTTATATTTTATTATTAACTAAATGTGAGAAAATTATTTAATTTTCTATATCAAATAAATATTCAATTTATTATTCTACGCGTTTATCGATAACTAACGAAACCAGAAAAACAAACCAAAAGAACCAAAACTATACTACACAATTACAAACCACCGAGAAAAATAAAGACTGGGCTTATGCCCTTACAAATTATTACATAAATTAATTAAATAAAATACAGGTGAACTCTGAACGCTGGAAGCAATCCATTCAGCAGGCCGAGGCTCTGCACCAAAATACTATTGGCCAGTAACACGTTCTAAAATAATAATTTAATTTAAAATATAAAAATATGGTAAGTCTCAGACTTGGTCCAAAGTGTCATGTTGTATTCTAGCTTATGCATCAACGTCCGGAAATTTCGGATTTCGTTTGCATTTCGCTAGGGTCTACAGACCGATACGGTCGTTGCCCGAAAATGATACAAAAAATCATATTTAAAACCAACAATTCAAGTTGTAATTCGTTTTGCAAAGGCCGGGATTTGGAAATAGTTTTATTCAAAACTTTAATTTATTTTCGAAAAATTTTGGGCAGCACCTCCTTTATAATTGGGACAACCCAATCCTGAAAAATGCCAATCAACACAAATACATATCCCAAACCATAGATAGCTAAATTATAAACCATAAAATATAACCAAAAAACTACAGAACGTTTCCGAAATAAAATTCGAAAAATCCCGAAATGAAATTCGGAAAAACCGAAAACCACAGAACCAATCTAAGAAGAAAATGGTCACAGAACCATATACGAGATAATTTGGGAAAATCCGAACTTAACTCGGAAATTCCGAGAAACCACAGAAATCACAAAACAAAGTCAAAGCTACAGAATCATTCCGAAAGGGAGTTCGGAAAATCCGAAACCACAACCGTAACTATCAAATCTGAATCCCATAACGGAATCGGGGACCGCGTCATCATCGACACTATGGGAGTAACACGGGAATACGAAAAATACCTCGGGTGCTCGGCTAGAGCTCTCAGATGAGTGTAGAAGAAAGAATTCGCATAGACAGCGAAAAGCTCGGGACAGCACTCAGACCCGGTCGCGGGGAGCGGACAGCAGCTCGGGACCGGAAGGGAGCGCGAAAAGGGAGTGGGTGCACGGAGGAGGCGAGGGTTTCGGAGCGCGGCCGGGAAGCGGCTGCGGGGTCGACGGGAGGCTGGGCGGTCGGGATCGGCCTAGGGCCGCGGGGTCGGCCGAAAGGGCGCTAGCCGGGTGATGCTCGGCGGAGGAGCTCGGGGTCGCCAGGCTCGGGCGGATCGACGTCGGGGTCGTCGGGCTCAGGTTAGGGCTTGGGCTCTGGAAGAATTTGGAAAAAATTGGAGAATGGAGAATGGAGGATGGGGATGGGGACAGTGGTTTAAATAGTATAGGTGTTTGGGGGTTACGGGAGGGGAAAAGGAGAGGTCATCGACGGTTCGGAAGGGGAGGGGCGTGGCTGCGGGCGTTTGGGAACGGAAAGGAAAGGAATGGTTTGCTGGTTGTTTGGAAAATGAGAGAGAGAGTGAGTTTTAAGAGTTGAATTTAAAGGAAAGGAAAGGAATTTCTTTTCTTTTAATAATAAAAATAGAATTTATACTTATAATTATATACTAATGGACTTAAGGATTTATTTCGGAAAAAACGAAATTGGGTTCGAGACAGTTTCGGGACGGTCAGACCAAACACTAAAAATTCCAAGAACAATAATTTTTCTAAAAATACAATTTTTCCTAAATTAACAATTAATAATAATTATAATAATAATTTAGCTAATAAAATTATCCAATTATTTAAAAATATATTAGAAATCGAAAATTATGGGTTTCACAACATTTCTCCTTAGAAAATTTCGTCCTCGAAATTAAAGGATAGGGTTAGGAGTTACCTCAGTTCTCAAATAGATACGGATACTGCTCCCGCATCTCGTCTTCTCGTTCCCAGGTAGACTCGCCTGGGGAATTGTGCCGCCACATCTCTCTGACTATGGGCGTCACAGAGTTCCTGATTTTCTTCTCATATCTCTCTAAAATTGCCACTGGCTTCTCTGGTACTGTGAGGCTGGGTCCAATCTCCAGCTCTGAATGGTCCAAGATGTGACTCGAATCCGGGATGTAGCGTCTGAGCTGTGAAACGTGGAAGCCGTTGTGCACACCCTCAAGATTAGCTGGTAGAGCTAATCGGTACGCTACTTCTCCGACTCGGCTCAAAACTTCGAATGGGCCAATATACCTGGGGCTCAGCTTTCCTGCTCTGCCAAATCTGATAGTTCCTCGGGTAGGAAAAATCTTGACGAAGACACTATCTCCTGCTTCGAACTCCAGCGATCGTCGGCTGCTATCGGCCCAATGCTTCTGTCGGTCCTGAGCAATCCTGAGCTTGTCTCTGATCATCTTTACCTTCTCTGCTGCATCGGTCACCATCTCCGGTCCAAGCAATACTCTTTCTCCTACGTCGTCCCAAGCAAGTGGAGTGCGGCAACGACGTCCATAGAGTGCCTCGAACGGAGTCATACCGATACTAGCTTGGTAGCTGTTGTTGTAGGAGAACTCTACCAAGTGCAAGTAGTCTTTCCAAGACCCTCCAAATTCCAAGACGCAAGATCTCAGCATGTCTTCTAGCGTCTGGATGGTTTCTCTCCGATTGTCCGTCAGTTTGGGGATGGTAGGTGGTACTGAACTTCAATTGTGTTCCCAAACTGTCATGCAAGCTCTTCCCGAAGTGAGAGGTGAATCTGGTATCCCTGTCAGATATGATACTTACCGGAACTCCATGAATCCGGTAGATATGCCGCATGTACAGTGCTGCCATCTTCTCGGTGGATAGACCAATCTTGAAGGGGATAAAGTGAGCTGACTTCGTCAGTCGGTCCACAATAACCCAAATGGCGTCCTTCCCTCTTTAGGATCGAGGCAGTCCTGACACAAAGTCCATTGTTATGTGTTCCCATTTTCACTCTGGGATGTCTAGCGGCTTTAATAGTCCTGCTAGTCTCTGTCTGCTAGCTTTACTTGTTGACAAATTAAGCATCTAGCCACATACCTGGATACGTCCTTCTTCATTCCGTACCACCATACTACAGTACGCATATCCCGATACATTTTGTTAGCTCCTGGATGTATGGAATACTGCGACTGGTGCACTTCTTGCATCAGCTCTTTCCTCAGTTCGCCAGTGGGTATGCAAAGCCTCGTACCATGCCTCAGTGTTCCGTCGCTGGCGATTGAGAATCCTTCAAGTGTTCCTGCCAGCACTTGATCTCTGAGTTTGCAAAGCGTCTCATCTTGGAATTATGTCTCCTTGACTTTGTCCATCAGACTTGAACGCACTTGCAACTGCATCATTGATAAATCAGCTCCTGGTACAATGGCTTCTCTTCCCAGTTTCTTTATTTCTTCAGGCAGTACAATCTCCAATCCAAGCTTTTGTTGGCCTATTGGTCATATGGTCAACCTGATTTTAATAACTGATCAAACTCTGTCTGGATATACAAAGCTAGTTGGGACATCTCGATTTCTTGGACATAAGCAAGATTGGCTATCCACTCCGTTCAAGACTGAAGATCTGTTTGCCTACTCGATTCTGTATTTCCTATGCAATGTAATTTTTATTTTATTTGAGTCTAGGAATATGTTGTACACCGAGTCGTACTGGCAAATAGGCTATCTCCAAAATATTTTTAAAATGACCTATCAAAATGTTTACAAAAAGGTTTTCAAAAATTACCAAAACCTATTTTTAAAACCCTAACCTAACCCTGACAGAACTCGGCCAGAGTTCGGCCAGAGTTCGGTTAGTGGCCGTTGTGATTTTGAATCTCTGGAACTTGGTCCTCCTGCAGTTGCGGATTTGACCGAGATTTGCTCAAAGAGTTCTGCCCGAATTCTGTCCGAATTCTGACAGAAGTCTGCCTTTGGAACTCCTATAAATAGAGAAGGATTTCGATCATTTCAACTCACTCATTCACTTTCAATCTTCTCTCTATCTAAAGCTTTCAGTCTTCCAAAGAGTTTTCTAGAGCTTTCAATTTCAGATCCCAAGCCAGTTACAATCCTCTAGTCAATTTGCCAGTGCGGTACGGTCTAGAAGTTTCTGAGAGATTGTAATCAGAAGGCTTGATTGAAGAATACCTCTTTACATTTGAAGTTGGGTGAGTTCTTCGTATCAAAGCTCGCGTTGTAGAAGTTGCAAGGACTTCGTAAGAAAACTTGCGGTTTTTCTAATAGTGGATTCAACTGGTAGCAAGAGTTCTACCGACTGGATTAGTCCTCAACAGAGGAATACCAGTATACATCACTGTCTTTGCGTTTGCTCTCTTAACTTTGCCTTTACATTATTTCAGTTGTGATTAATATTCTGTGATTGTGCTGCTAACATTTTTATTTAGCATTATTCCGCTGCCAACTCTATTCACCCCCCCCCCTCTAGAGTATTACGCTTTACTATTTCGTTCCTACAATTGGTATCAGAGCTGGTGTTACAGGTAAAGCAAAGGTAACAGTACAATTATTTATTCTTTTTAATTAACTGTTATATAGATCACAGCACAACACATGGCAACTGTGAAATTCACAAGTGAAGGCCAGGCCACAAACAGACCCCCACTGTTTGATGGTACAAATTATACATATTGGAAAACACGGATGAGTTTCTTCTTGAAATCTCTTGATTTTGATGTATGGTCCATTGTTCTTGATGGCTATCAAAAGCCACCTCATATAAATGTTGATGGAGTTTTAGTTGAAAAACTCCATAGCAGATATACAGAGGAAGAAAAGAAAAGGGCCAGTCTTGACGCACGTGCCATTAATGCTCTCTTTTGTGCTTTAGACAGAACTGAATTTAACAGGGTGTCTATCTGCACAACGGCCAATGAAGTATGGAAGCTACTCGAAGTCACACATGAAGGCACGACTCAAGTCAAGGAATCTAAAGTTAGCAGACTTACTCAAGAGTACGAGGCGTTCAAAATGAAGCCCAACGAAACAGTCACACAAATGTTCGAGAGATTCTTGGATATTGTAAATCCTTTGTCCTCACTAGGCAAAGATTACAGTAACCATGAAAAGATTCGCAAACTCCTGCGAGCTCTCACCAAGAACTGGATTCAAAAGGCTACTGCAATCATTGAAGGGAACGACCTCACAACTATGTCCCTCGAAGTACTCATGGGTAAGCTACTCACTCATGAACTGGAGCTACAAGATTTTGAAGAGCCTGCACCAAAGGAGAAGACTATCGCCCTCAAGGCTCAGCACAGAAAAGCTGCTGAAGATGACTCAGACAGCAGTGGATCTGACGCTGAAGATCAAGCTCTCCTAGCAAGGAAGTTCAAAAGATTCATGAGACATGAGAAGAGAGTCAAAGAGAACAACAGCAACAACTGGTACCAAGAAGATGATGTCTGTTATGGCTGCAAGAAGAAGGGACACATGAAGAAGGATTGTCCCACAAACTCATCATCGAGCAAGAAGAACAACAGGTATGAAAAAGGGAACCTAAAAAGATCAACATCTCGGAAATATGCCAACACCAGCATATGGCATGAGAGTGAAGCCAACGACTCAGAAGACGAACACTCAGAGGACGCTGCAAATGTATGCTTCATGGCAACCGATCAGGTACCTACTGAACCTGTAGAAACTTATGATGACTTCACCTTTGAGCAATTAGGAGATGCCTTCAGTGACCTGATGACTGATTACAGGAAACTGCGTAGTAAGTATCAGACCTCTAAGAAGGTACTCAAAGAGTACAAAGGTGAAATAGGTAGACTTACCGACCTACTAGCTGAGGTTAGAAATAATGTTAGTGAGTCTGGTGAGCTTTCTTCAATAAAGCTCTTATTACACGAGACTACCAAGTCATCTGAAGAGAAAGACAAAATTATTGACCAACTCAAGGAAGAACTTTCTATAGAGAAGAAAAGTCTTCAATGTGCACAAATCAGAATGGAATCACTTACTTCTGGTTATACTAAGTTGTATGACACTTCCAAAAGATTGGAAATTAGGTTAGGAAAACAGTCTGAGCCTGCTGCTTCCTATCCTAACACGTGTCACTTACCGAGAAATCGAAACATTCCCAAGCCAAACACTGTCAGACCTAACCCTATCAAACCTTTACCCCAAAAGGTCAAGCCCAAACAAGATTATAGGTATGCTTTCTTCTATACTAGAAAACCCAAACCTACCAACCATTCACACCACTCAGCTTTTAACACTCGACATGCACAATGTCATTATTGTGGCCTCATTGGTCATATATCATCTGCATGTAGAATGAGAAAGCTTGTAGATCTAAATGTTTATGCTTGGATACCTAAAGCTAACAATTCAGGACCCTACAAGAAATGGGTACCAAAGGTTTCATCTGCAAACTGTTTTGTAGGTGGAATACCCTTCACATGCTAGAAGCAAATGGATCCTCGACAGCGGTTGCTCACGGCATATGACCGGTGACGCTACCCTATTTGCAACACTGTCGAAGAAAAAGAAGGAAGGCTATGTCTCCTTCGATAATAATTTGAAAGGGTATATTATTGGTATCGGTGATGTTGGTAAGTCTCCCTATCCTGTAATTAAGGATGTCTGTCTGGTTACCGAGTTGAAACATAACCTACTCAGCATAAGTCATCTAGCTGATCATGGTTATGGCATCAACTTTGGCAAAGACAAATGTACTATAGTTGATAGCTCAACTGGTAGTACTATCTTTGAAGGTATCAGGGAAGACAATATATATGTTTTCTATTTGTTAGAAGAAACTAACATTTCAGGTAGATGCTTAATGGCCAAGAGTGATGAGAGTCATCTGTGGCATATGAGACTCGGTCACGCTAATATGGATACAATATCAAGATTATCCACAAAGAAGCTAGTACGCGGTTTACCGGACATTACATTCAAGAAGGATTCGGTATGCAGTCAATGTGAAAGGAACAAGGCTACCAGATCCACTTTCAAGTCAGTAAACGCAGTATGTACTACTAGACCTCTACAATTGCTTCATATGGACTTATTTGGTCCTAGCAGAGTTGCTAGCCTCGGAGGTAAACTTTATGCTTTCGTAATTGTAGATGATTTCTCTAGATACACGTGGGTATATTTCTTGACACGCAAGAATGATGCATTATCCGAATTTGTCGCCTTTTACAAGAAAGTTCAGAATGAAAAAGGTTACATGATCACTCGCATTAGAAGTGATCATGGTGGCGAATTCGAGAATGCTGATTTTGAGCAATTTTGTGACACACACAATTTTATTCATGAGTTCTCCTGTCCTAGGACTCCACAACAAAATGGAGTTGTGGAACGTAAGAACAGAACTCTAACCGAAATGGCCAGAGTGATGTTGAACCAGTTTAGTCTACCCAAATATTTCTGGGCTGAAGCTGTCAACACAGCTTGCTTTGTTCTCAATAGAGTTCTAATTCGACCCAAATCGAAGAAGACTCCATTTGAGTTATGGTTTGATAGAATTCCTTCAGTTTCATACTTTAGAATTTTTGGTTGTAAATGTTTTATTCTTAACACAAAAGACAATTTGGAAAAATTTGATGAAAAGGCCGATGAAGGTATATTTTTAGGTTATGCGGCCAAGAGCAAAGGATACAGAGTCTTCAACAAACGTACCATGATTATCGAAGAGTCAATCAATGTCACCTTTGATGAATTAAATCAAATGACGATTGATGACAATGACGAAGATACATCTGTACCAAGCTCAACTCCAGCTGATTCTCAACCAAGCTCTACACTAGCTGAACCTCCTAGAGAAGATCCAGGAACCAGCTACCTTCAGAATGAAGCAAAAAGGTTAAAATTTACAGCAAATCATCCAAAGGATTTGGTAATTGGTGATATTACCAAGGGAGTAAGTACTCGTACATCCTGTAGAGATATTGTTTCTAGTGTTGCATTTATTTCACAGCTAGAACCCAAAACTATTGATGAAGCATGTAGTGATAGTTTTTGGATAGATGCTATGCAAGAGGAATTAAACCAATTTGAACGGAATCAAGTTTGGGAACTTGTTCCCAGGCCTGTTGATCATCCGGTCATTGGCACCTGTTGGGTCTTCCGAAACAAACTGAATGAGAATGGTTTAGTGACTCGTAATAAGGCTCGACTCGTAGCTCAAGGATACAATCAGGAAGAAGGTATCGACTACGATGAGACTTATGCCCCAGTTGCGAGATTAGAATCCATTCGCATGTTATGTGCATTTGCATGTTTTCATGATTTCAAACTTTTTCAAATGGATGTGAAGATTGCTTTTTTAAATGGTTTTATAAAAGAAGAAGTTTTTGTAGCACAACCTCCGGGTTTCACGGATTTCAAAAATCCTGACCATGTTTTCAAGTTGAAGAAAGCTCTATACGGTTTAAAACAAGCCCCTCGTGCTTGGTATGATCGTCTAAGCTCTTTTCTACTTGACAACGGCTTTTCAAAAGAAAAGGTTGACACTACACTGTTTAATAAATCTTTTAATGGCAAGCTTCTTTTAATTCAAATCTATATTGATGATATCATATTTGGATCCACTGATGAATCTCTTTGTCAAGAATTTTCTAAGTGTATGCAGAATGAGTTTGAAATGAGCATGATGGGAGAGCTAAAATTCTTTCTCGGATTGCAAATCAAACAAACTGATAATGGGACATTCATAAATCAAGTCAAGTACACAAAAGACTTGCTAAAGAAGTTCGATCTAGACAATGTCAAACCTATTGGCACTCCGATGGCAACTTCAACAAAGCTTGATTCAGATGAACAAGGCAAGCCAGTCGACACACGTAAGTATCGAGGTATGATTGGTAGTTTACTTTATTTAACTGCTAGTCGTCCAGATATAATGTTTAGTGTTTGCCTGTGTGCACGTTTTCAAGCTAACCCAAAGGAATCACATCTGTCCGCAGTTAAGCGTATCTTTCGATACCTTAAAGGCACTTCTTCTGTTGGCTTGTGGTATCCCAAAACTAAGTCCTTTGATCTTATTGGTTATTCGGATGCAGATTTTGCTGGATGCAAAGTTGATAGAAAAAGTATAAGTGACACATGTCATTTCTTAGGCAAAGCTTTAGTCTCTTGGTTTAGTAAAAAGCAAAATTCTGTAGCCCTATCAACAACAGAGGCTGAGTACATCGCCGCAGGACGTTGTTGCGCTCAGATTTTGTGGATGAAACAAACCCTAGAAGACTATGATTTATTTTACACACATATTTCCATTTTCTGTGATAACACGAGCACTATTAATTTGACTAAGAATCCAGTATGTCACTCTCGTACTAAACATATCGAGATTAGACATCATTTTCTAAGACATCATCATCAAAATGGAGATATAAACCTTGTGTACATAGATACTGAAAATCAATTAGCTGACATCTTCACTAAACCTCTAGCGGAAGATCGTTTCAATTATTTACGTCGAGAATTAGGAATTTTGGACGTCAATAATATTAATTGATTCTGTTTTATGATTATATCTCAATACGCAAAAACTGTGTTAGAGATAAGCCAATAAAGAGTCTGTCTGTCACCACAACTACGGTTGAAGCGAAGCGGTATTTAAGAGTTCCCCGGTGAACCTCCGCCAGCTGGGACAGTACTTCTACAGCTAATCTGAGACAGTCGTTGTGTAAAGACATTTAATTCATAAAATATTATTAATTATGTTATTTGAAGGATAAAATAACTAATCTTTGAATTAAATATTTGAAATGAGACAATGAAAAAGAAGTGGCAAAAATCAACTTTGAAGAACCCTAGGCAAATTCGGCCAGAGCTCTGACCGAATTCGGCCCGAGTTCGGTTGAGGGTATCTGTGTATATATCAAGAACCTGAGAGCTTCTTCTCTTTCATTGCTTCCAAATCAATTCAAACAGCAGCAGCAGCCGACCCGAGCCTTCAAACCCTAGCTTTTCACCAATCTTTTCCTTCCAATCTACTTGGTGAAATCTCTCCAAAATTTGGAATCGTGCGGAGATCGACATTCTCTACAACATATCCTAATTTCGTGAGGTATAACTCCCTCTTTCTCCACCTTTCAATTTGTGCTTTTTATTTCAATGGCACCTAAATTTAATCCATTCAAGAGGAAGAAGAAGACCACTCCTAGTGAGGAAGGGTCGTCTTCGAATCCACACACGGATTCACTCTTTTCGCCGATCCAAACGAGCGACGGCGCTTTCGATGGATTTTTCTTCCAAACCCTCGACCAAGCCCTATTATGGTACGGTGATTTTTCCACCCGATCCATATGCGACGGCGCTCCGATCAAATGGACGGTATTTCCCGATCATCGTCACTTATTTGAGGCATTAGGGTTACACTTATTTGTTAAACTGTGCTTCCCGATAGCTACTAATGCCATTCGTTTATTCTATTGCAATCTCGTAGTTAACACTTTTGTTGTGAGCACACGTGTTGGAGGCATCGACATCGAGTTCGATGATGCCCTCCTAGCGGAGATTCTTGGTATTCCCAATGAAGGTGAACCGCTAGTAGACATCACGGAATTCGAGTTTCCCGAAGGCACGACACTCACTAGTTTCAAAGCGGAACTCTGTGCTCCTGACAGAGTACGCTCTGGAAAGTTCAAGGCTAACAACCTGAACTTGTTCAACTACGAATTGCACCGCATCATCTACTCTACTATCCTTCCTAAATCCACTTCCAAAGATGATGTGACCTCACTTGAACTGTCCGCCATGTACCATATTCTTAAGGGGATTCCTTTTTCCACCCCTAAGACTATCATTCAGATGATGGGACGATGTCGTGCTAGAGATCGAAATCTCTCTTACGCGATGATTCTCCCTCGTATCTTTCAGCGATTTGAGATCGATCTATCAACTTGTACTCAGGACTCTGAGCCCAAGTTTCTTCAGCTATCTCATCGCAGCCGGACTGCTTCAGCTCCACCTACTGCTCCTCCTACTGCACCTCCTCCACTACCTCATCAGTATGCCATGACATTTGAGGGCATACATCAGCACTTATCTGCTTTGCACGTCTCGTTGACGGACATGGCTCGCGAGCGTGAGTTCCGCGACGTCACCCGTTACCAGGCGATGGCAAACTCCTTGGCCGATCTGCATTTTGCCCAGACTGGTCACTCTGCCGCCTCCATCCCTCGAGATCCAGCTTTTTCGGGTTACTGCTGTGAGGATGAGGCTGTCCATGCCTACTTCCAGCCAGGTAACGCGACTATGATTGGTATCGTGCACCTCGTGACTACGTTGGTGAATTCTATGCTGACGCCCCTACTCATCCTTCTGGTGCTGGTACTTCTGGTGCTGGTCCTTCCGGTCATGCTGGCCGAGCTGCTGATGATGATGATGACGAGGATAGTGATGAGGAGATGTGATTTGATTTTTTAGTGACATTCTATTGTATACTTGGAAATGCTCCAACATTCCAAGTTTTTATCAGTATTTTTTTATCAGTACTTCTGATATTTATCAGCACTTTGTAGTATGCTTTCAGTACTTTTTCATAGACATGCTTATGGTATTTCTTTTATGATATTTCAGCACTTTGTTTTAGCACTATCTCTTTATACTGCTTCTTCATTACAAACTGCCTGTGAAATAGCATGTCTGAGATTTCTTTTATGTTTTTGAAACAATAGCATGACTGTGATAATATTCTTTAGAAACTTTACATGTCTGTGATGATGTATATCTACTCTTTCTTTATTATGTTTTCTCACTATTTGTTCCTTATGCATTAATTGCGGGGGAGCCTTCTGCATTAAATGCGAGGGAGCCTTCTCTTGTGCAATTATTTTACTAAGTGACAAAGGGGAAGAAAATTGAAGATCTAACATTTTTTTTGAGTTAAATACAGGACATGAACAATTCCACGTTTTGATTCTTTTTGAACAAGTTTAATGTTATATCATTCATAGTTTGTCAATTATCAAAATGGGAGAGATTGTTGGCCCATTGGTCATATGGTCAACCTGATTTTAATAACTGATCAAACTCTGTCTGGATATACAAAGCTAGTTGGGACATCTCGATTTCTTGGACATAAGCAAGATTGGCTATCCACTCCGTTCAAGACTGAAGATCTGTTTGCCTACTCGAGTCTGTATTTCCTATGCAATGTAATTTTTATTTTATTTGAGTCTAGGAATATGTTGTACACCGAGTCGTACTGGCAAATAGGCTATCCCCAAAATATTTTTAAAATGACCTATCAAAATGTTTACAAAAAGGTTTTCAAAAAGGTTTTCAAAAATCACCAAAACCTATTTTTAAAACCCTAACCTAACCCTGACAGAACTCGGCCAGAGTTCGGTTAGTGGCCGTTGAGATTTTGAATCTCTGGAACTTGGTCCTCCTGCAGTTGCGAATTTGACCGAGATTTGCTCAAAGAGTTCTGCCCGAATTCTGTCCGAATTCTGACAGAAGTCTACCTTTGGAACTCCTATAAATAGAGAAGGATTTCGATCATTTCAACTCACTCATTCACTTTCAATCTTCTCTCTATCTAAAGCTTTCAGTCTTCCAAAGAGTTTTCTAGAGCTTTCAATTTCAGATCCCAAGCCAGTTACAATCCTCTAGTCAATTTGCCAGTGCGGTACGGTCTAGAAGTTTCTGAGAGATTGTAATCAGAAGGCTTGATTGAAGAATACCTCTTCACATTTGAAGTTGGACGAGTTCTTCGTATCAAAGCTCGCGTTGTAGAAGTTGCAAGGACTTCGTAAGAAAACTTGCGGTTTTTCCAATAGTGGATTCAACTGGTAGCAAGAGTTCTACCGACTGGATTAGTCCTCAACAGAGGGATACCAGTATACATCGCTGTCTTTGCGTTTGCTCTCTTAACTTTGCTTTTACATTATTTCAGTTGTGATTAATATTCTGTAATTGTGCTGCTAACATTTTTATTTAGCATTATTCCGCTGCCAACCCTATTCACCCCCCCTCTAGAGTATTACGCTTTACTATTTCGTTCCTACAGCTTTTCCAAGTCTTCCAGCATATGCCGCTCCCTGGTCAAGAACATTGCCATCGGGTATCGACTAAGTGCATCTGCAACAACATTAGCCTTACCCGGATGGTACTGCAGGTCGATGTCGAAATCTTTCATCAGCTCCAGCCATCGTTTCTGTCGCATGTTCAGCTCCTTTAGAGTGAAAACATATTTAAGACTTTTGTGGTCTGTAAATATTTCCACTCTCTCTCCATAGAGGTAGTGCTTCCATAACTTCAAAGCAAATATAACTGTTGCAAGCTCCAAATCATGCGTGGGATAGTTCTTCTTATGAGTCCGTAATTGCCTAGATGCGTAAGCAATTACTTTCTCGTGTTGTTGAAGAACACAACCCAATCATTTACCGGAGGCATCACTATAAATTGAGAAACCGCCACTACCTGCGGGTAGCGCAAGTATCGGCGCCGTTGTAAGTCTCTTCTTCAGTTCCTCAAATGCTGACTGGCAAGCTTCAGTCCACACAAATTCTTTATTCTTCCTTGTGAGTTTCGTCATCGGCTCAGCAATCCTGGCGAAATCCTTCACAAATTTCCGGTAGTAACCAGCTAAGCCCAAGAAACTTCTGATTTCTGCAACTGAACCTGGTGTAGTCCACTTCTCAATAGCAGCTATCTTCTTTGGATCCACCGAAATTCCTTCTTCTGTGACAACATGGCCTATAAAATCCACCTTGTCTAAAAAGAATTCGCATTTAGATAGCTTACCATAGAGCTTCTCCTTCCTTAAGGTTCCCAGAACTTTCCTCAGATGCTCTTCATGCTCTTCTTCGGTCTTCGAGTAGATCAGAATGTCATCGATGAAGACAACAACAAACTGATCTAAGCATTCATGGAAGACCTTGTTCATGAGATTCATGAATACCGCAGGGGCATTCATCAATCCAAACGGCATGACCAAAAATTTATATTGTCCATATTTGGTGTTGAACGCCGTCTTTGGAATATCCTCCTTCCTGGCCTTGATTTGATGGTAGCCAGATCTGAGATCTATCTTCGAGAATACCTTAGCTCCACTTAGTTGATCAAACAGGTCATCGATCCGGGACAGAGGGTACTTGTTCTTGATGGTGATGTTGTTCAGCGCCCGGTAGTCGATGCACATCCGTACAGTTCCGTCCTTCTTGGGCACGAACAAGACAGGTGCTCCCCAGGGTGAGGCTCCATCTCTGATAAATCCAAGGGCCTTCAGCTCATCAATCTGGTCCTTCATCTCCTTAGCCTCCTTGGGGTTGAATCTGTAGCATCCTCGAGAAATAGGGGAGAGCCGGAAACTAGATCAATGGTGAATTCCACATCTCGATCTGGGGGCAATCCCAGAAGACTATCAGGGAAGACGTCCATGAATTCCGCTATGATAGGATGCGGAGGCCCGGGGTCTTCGGTGATATAGGAGTAGATAACACTCTCCATATCTTTCAAAGTTCGAGAGATTTCAAACTCCGGCTCTCCTGGTGGGCTGAAAACTACACATCCTCTGTGACAATCTATCAGCGCATGCTGCTTACTTAGCCAGTCCATCCCTAGGACTACATCATAGTTGGGTAAGGGCATCACAAGTAAGGGTGCTAAGAATTTGTGGCCTGAGATAGTTATGGGGCAGTTACAGGTCTCGGTGATGGGTATGGGTCTACCACCGGTCATAACTCTACATATCATCTTGCTAAACCCCGTAACTATATGGTGTGCAGAAATGAACTTTGATGCTATAAAACTGTGTGATGCACCCGAATCAAATAATGCTAAAGCAAGATGTGAATGCACATAAATGGAACCTATAATGACATCAGCGATGGGTTCCTGCTCTGGCTCTTGCTCGTCTGCTGTTAGGGCAAAGGCTCGCCCAGTTTTCTGTTGGTGTTGCCCAAACTGTTGTTGCTGAGTGGGTAGGGGAGCCTTCTGTTGTGTTGTTCCGGTCCGGTTGAATGCCGTGGGGCAGTCCCTCACTTGGTGGGTAGCAGACCCATAAACTAGGCAGTATCCTAGTCTCTTCCTGCAGATGTTAGCCTGATGTCCTGGCCTCTTGCAAAATTCGCAGACAGGGATCTGCTTCTGAGGCGTTCTGTCATTGGTCCTTGCCTGGTGATGCTGCTGCTGATGGTGAGGAGGCCTGTTGTTGTTGTTATGGTTGGGCCTCTTCTGGTTACTCTGGAAGTTGCTAGTTCCAGAATACTCCCTTTTTGAACGAGCAGGCTGACTCTTCTCTATATCCTGAGCTCGTATTAGGATCCTCTCGTACATCTTGGCGCTGCCTGCGATCACAGGGGTGCGAATCTCTTGCCTCAGTCCATATCTGAATCTTTCAGCACGATCTGTGGGGTCAGCAACCAAGTTCTTGGCAAAGCGGCTAAGTTGACCAAACTCTGCCGCATATTCACCAACCGTCATGTTCCCTTACTTCAGATTCTGGAACTGTCTTTCCATCTCCCGCAACTCTGATGTTGGGAAGAACTTCCTGCGGAACAACCTCTTTAAGGTGTTCCAGTCAAGCTGCCTGTCCTGGAGTCGGGGTTCATTCCGATACCAGGTGCTTGCTACATCTAGCAGTTGGAGTCCCACAGCTTCAACTTGGAGGTCATCAGGAAGTCGAGCAACGCTGAGAAGACGCTCCATACTGTCGAGCCATTCATCGGCGTAGATGATTCCCTCGGTTCCTTTGAAAGGTCGAGGGCCCAGCTTCTTGAATTTCTTAATATCGCCGACTTTAGCAGACCTTGGTTCAGATTGGGCTGCTTCTCCTCTCTCAAGTACAGCCATAGCCACATTGTGGGCATTCTCCATGCCTTCTTTCATAATCGCAGTCTGTTCGCGATGAGCTTCAGGTTGGGTTCTCTGGGCCTCAAGCACTCCTCGTAGCAGGCCTACGAGGTCGGTGGGGTCCACGGGCACTGGTAGGGCAGCTAGAGCGGACACTACTGCAGAGAACTGCAGCTCAGTTCGAGAAGATGTAGGATCTGCCACCGAAGTTGTAGGAGTGTAAGCTCCACGGGGTGCTGGTGCATTATGGGGACGATCGGTCAGCTGCCGAGGTGTAGGATCCGGACTTGCTTGGAGAGGTGGGGTGTGATCGGGTGATGACACCCCATCGCCAGCAGTGTTGGTCTTGTCCGTGGCCATACTCTGGAAGGTTTAGGATGCAAAACATAAGCAAGGTAGCCTACCAGTCTTTAAAAAATATTTATAATATATATTTTGGTACTATGTTGTGACAAATTAATGTTCTAGTGTTCTAATTGCTTCTAGATATGTTCTCCTAAGTTGTTGATAAGACCTGCATGGGCCACCACTAAAAATATGTCACGATCCGGTCCCAAATTGTTGGGTCGAATTGGATCATGCCCAGCCTGCACCGTTGTGAGACGGCGGCAGTAAGTTGTATCCACTTGCAGGTAATTTCAACAACACAATATATATTTGTCACAACTTCTAAAATTACGAAAATTAAAATGTTGTCCAACAAAAAGTTTCAACTGATACATCTGATAATAAACTGAAATAAACTGTCTTAAGTTCAAACATCAAAAATAAAAAGAAAATCATCATCTAGAAAGTTGGCTCATCAGCCCCGAGATCAACATCGTCCGATTGGGACTCTGGCAGCACAGCTGGGTAAAGCTCAGGATCGTAATAGCTATTTATCAATAGCTCAGCTTCATCAATGGAACCTATTGGGGTGGGAAATCCAGTCAGAAAAGGAGCAAAGTACAATTATGAAAATTTAACAATTCAACTAATAATTAGAAATTAGCAATTTTAAACAATTTGAAATACTTGAACAATATTATCCATAATTGAAAACAATGTGATTTGAGTATGTAATGCTTATGACCAGCTTGGGTTGTACAATAGTATCCTAGTGATACGATACGGCTTATCCCCGTGTGAAAAGGAGTAAGCTCGCACAATTATGCAATATGAAGATATTGGTCATAAAACACTACACTACTCCCCCAATCCCACAATCAACAACAATCAATACTCTAGGAGAGAGTTTCCGTGTAGCAATGTGGTTTAATCTTGCAATATTACAATTACTAATTAAATTGAAAAACAAACATAACCGTACTTGCCTTGATTTATGACTGGATTGGAAGTCGGTACCGGAAAGTCAAACTTGTCCTCAAAATCCTACAGTTGAGAATCCTGACTTAGCATCATCATTGAACCATATCTGGGTGTGCTAGTTACAATTTCTAAAATTAATCCTAATCAATTTTTATGTTATTCTTACCAGAACACGCTTTTCGATACAATTTACGATTAGTAATTTGCGAAGTAAAAGTCAATTTAATGTTTTACTGGAAAAAATGGTATTTACAGGTTATTTGGCAAAACTTGATGTTTTCGTAATATATATATATATAAACTAGATTTTTCTTTAAATGAGAAAATGTGAATTTGTTTAAATAATACAAACTTATATTTTATTATTAACTAAATGTGAGAAAATTATTTAATTTTCTATATCAAATAAATATTCAATTTATTATTCTACACGTTTATCGATAACTAACGAAACCAGAAAAACAAACCAAAAGAACCAAAACTATACTACACAATTACAAACCACCGAGAAAAATAAAGACTGGGCTTATGCCCTTACAAATTATTACATAAATTAATTAAATAAAATACAGGTGAACTCTGAACGCTGGGAAGTAATCCATTTAGCAGGCCGAGGCCCTGCACCAAAATATTATTGGCCAGTAACACGTTCTAAAATAATAATTTAATTTAAAATATAAAAATATGGTAAGTCTCAGACTTGGTCCAAAGTGTCATGTTACATTCTAGCTTATGCCTCAACGTCCGAAAATTCCGGTTTCGTTTGCATTTCGCTAGGGTCTACAGACCGATACGGTCGTTGCCCGAAAATGATACAAAAAAACCATATTTAAAACCAACAATTCAAGTTGTAATTCGTTTTGCAAAGGCCGGAATTTGGAAATAGTTTTCTTCAAAACTTTAATTTATTTTCCGAAAATTTTGGACAGCACCTCCTCTATAATTAGGACAACCCAATCCTGGGAAAATGTCAATCAACACAAATACATATCCCAAACCATATATAGCTAAATTATAAACCATAAAATATAACCAAAAAACTACAGAACGTTTCCGAAATAAAATTCGGAAAACCCGAAATGAAATTCGAAAAAACCGAAAACCACAGAACCAATCTAAGAAGAAAATGGTCACAGAACCATATACGAGATAATTTGGAAAAATTCGAACTTCAATCGAAAATTCCGAGAAACCACAGAAATCACAAAACAAAGTCAAAGCTACATAATCATTCCGAAAGGGAGTTCGAAAAATTCGAAACCACAACCGCAACTATCAAATCTGAATTCCATAACGGAATCGGGGACCGCGTCATCATCGACACTATGGGAGTAACACGGGAATACGAAAAATATCTCGGGTGCTCGGCTAGAGCTCTCAAATGAGTATAGAAGAAAGAATCCGCGTGGACAGCGGAAAGCTCGGGACAGCACTCAGATCCGGTCGCGGGGAGCGGACAGCGGCTCGGGACCGGAAGGGAGCGCGAAAAGGGAGCGGGCGCACGGAGGAGGCGAGGGTTTCGGAGCGCAGCCGGGAAGCGGCTGCAGGGTCGACGGGAGGCTGGGCGGTCGGGATCGGCCTGGGGCCGCGGGGTCGGCCGAAAGGGCGCTAGCCGGGTGATGCTCGGCGGAGGAGCTCGGGGTCGCCAGGCTCGGGCGAATCGACGTCGGGGTCGCCGGGCTCGGGTTAGGGCTTGGGCTCTGGAAGAATTTGGAAAAAACTGGAGAATGGAGAATGGAGGATGGGGATGGGGAGAGTGGTTTAAATAGTATAGGTGTTTGGGGGTTATGGGAGGGGAAAGGAGAGGTCACCGACGGTTTGGAAGGGGAGGGGTATGGCTGCAGGCGTTTGGGAACGGAAAGGAAAGGAATGGTTTGCTGGTTGTTTGGAAAATGAGAGAGAGAGTGAGTTTTAAGAGTTGAATTTAAAGGAAAGGAATTTCTTTTCTTTTAATAATAAAAATAGAATTTATACTTATAATTATATACTAATGGACTTAAGGATTTATTTCGGAAAAATCGAAATTGGGTTCGAGATGGGTTCGGGACAGGTTCGGGACGGTCAGACCAAACACTAAAAATTCCAGGAATAATAATTTTTCTAAAAATACGATTTTTCCTAAATTAACAATTAATAATGATTATAATAATAATTTAGCTAATAAAATTATCCAATTAATTAAAAATATATTAGAAACCGAAAATTATGGGTTTCACAGTAGATAAATTATGGATTGATAAATTATGTCGGATTGGATGAAGTCTCGTAGGAATTGTCGGGAATTGATTTGGCTCCGCGATAGGATATAGCATGGTTCGTTGTAACTGTCCCTCGTTGATGATCTTCAATTATCGAGCGTAGTTTCGGGGCAGCTGACCCTAGAAGACTTGACCGCCAAATCAAGTAAATGTTAAAGTGCCATAGGATGACTCAATGAAGTCGCATAAGAAATTTCGTCGAGGATGAAGGATGATGTAGTGCATGTTGAGGGTAAGTCTAAGCGAGTGAGTATCGTATTTCGGAAGTTAGCGAGTAGCCTTCGACTAGAACGATATGGTCAGAAAAGAAAATCTATGATCGATCGAATAAGTATGTGAATAGACTTGATTGGTCGATGATCGAATAGATGTTGAGGAACGTACTTAGCATATCGATGCGATAAGGCGATTGCAAGAATTCTGCAATGCACGAGAGTAACGAATAGTAGAACGACCCTAAGAGTTGTGTCGTAGATCAGTTTGAGTAACGGTTAGGCTATGTGTGTTGAGCTCACGATCTATGTTACGAAACGAACTAGTTCAGATTGATTCAAAAATTGAGTAAGGAATTCCTGTTCGATCAAGAATCGGAGATGGGCGTATCGTAAGAGACCTTGGGTCGGAAAGATTGTTGCCTTTGAGCATCGTAGACTCAAGTTGACCTCTTGTGTCGGGAGAGATTAAGCATGATGTCTGGATAAGTTACCTAGCGGGGGTAGCCCTAGATACGATGCGTAGATAGTTTCGAGAACGTGGATTGTGTTGGAATAGTTGCATGCGATGCATAGTACGAATTGTAGGCAAGGAAAGTTTGGACATGTTGGACTTAGTCCATGTCGTAAGGCCAAGTGTTATGAACGACTAGATGAAAGATTTGAGTTATGTAAAAGATAGAAAACGGATGGGCGAATAGGCATTACGGAGAATTGTTGCGATCGGATGTGCAATGACTAAATGCAATGCATGCGTTAGATGGCCGTCTAGAACCTTACGGGATCGAAGTAACAGTTTTGAGTTAAGTTATATGCAAAAATATTTGGGAAGTGACCATGTGTTATGGAATAATGCATACGGGAAGTATTTTGAGAATAGGCGCTAAGATTTGACTAAGTCGAGTACGGAATGATTGGTACTTGAGGATTTAAGTTGAGCATGTTAGCTTTGTTCCGATATCCTACAACTGAGCTTGGCTGAAATGCATATATTGGTGGGACGCCTAAAATATGTGTATGATCCAAACTAAGTTGTATGATTCCAACGATAGTAGCACGAGATCGTGAAACGATCTAGCGAAACACTTGAATTAAGTGTTGGTTTCGGTTCGAGGATGAACCTTGTTTTGAGTGGTATATTGTGTAATGCCCCGCTCCGCATGGTGCATTACGATAAGTCGTTGACTCAAAGAGTTGCGTTGACCCGATGAAGTATCGATGTGAATCGATGCAAGAGTTACATTGGCCGAAGGAAAGCTTTGAGTCGATTGGAATCTATGAATCGAATCGATGCAAAGGATAAGTCTCGTTTGAGCAAGTGTTGATTTTAGTTGATCTGGTGTGCAGGCTATGCTTTTACGCTGGACGAT
Source organism: Iris pallida (assembly GCA_029216955.1). Classification (NCBI taxonomy): domain Eukaryota; kingdom Viridiplantae; phylum Streptophyta; class Magnoliopsida; order Asparagales; family Iridaceae; genus Iris; species Iris pallida. The sequence goes on from JANAVB010030883.1 coordinate 28,364, forward strand.
AAGGGTCGGCATTTTGCCTTATTCAGTAAAGTGTCCGCGAAACCAAATCATCGCCTTGCAACGGTGTGTGGCATGGGCACGATAGGCCGAATCAATCGAGTAGTTCAAAGGAATGGCTAAATCCGAGAGTTAGCTATGCAACCAAATTATGGAATCGAGCCGCTTCAGCTCGGCGAAACGACAAGGCGTATCGACTTAAGGTGGGCGGGTTCTTGACTCTCTCTCCCTATTCCTTCACGTCTAATAAAATGTATCCTTGTATGCATAAGTTGCCATTAAGTTAGCGAGCGTGGCTCGAACGGTTAAAGGTCTTAGTATGTGTCGAACACTAAGATAGAACATTGAACATTGAACAATTGAAGCGACGTGCATCAAATGTACGGATCGCGGTAGGGCGGTGATGGTAGAACATTGAAAGACAATATCGAGATGTGCATCACGTGCACGACTCCGAGAACATTGAACACTAGGTCTAGAACATTGATTATGGCACTAAGCGTGCCCTCGTGCACGGAAGCTACGAAAAGACTAAGTAACTACGGAACTGTTATTATACGAATAACTTATGAATGGAACGCATTGAGTACAAGTACGAGAAATCTAAGCCGTTGGGCGTCGTGCATCAATACGGATGTGTTGGAACATAATGCCGACGGAACTTGAGATAGAGATGAGGGATTACGTTTATGGAACACGAGATTGGTTGGAATGATATGACTTGTATGCTATGGCACGTACTGCATGGTCAATGGACTCGGATGGCCCGTGCACGGGTGCGGCTTCCCTCGAACGGTTACGACCGGGACACCGGGACCGTTCGGCCTAGGAGGAAATTATGTATGGTATTTATGGTGCACATCATTAGGACGGGTTGCGACCGGCCATTGTTGTGATAAGCTATGATATCAGTAAGTTTGCGATCCTTCAGATACTGGGCTAGCAACCCATATTGGAGCGAGCATAGGCTTACACATAAGGATGCCAAGTCCATTACGGTGCGAAACACCGTGACCTTCATATAGATAGGGCCGGTGGGCTGAGATTAGAGTTGGGTGCAGGCGCAGGGCCTGCCACCCTCATGCATATGTCTAAGTATGGTTGGTTGGTTGCGTGAATGGTATGATTGCTTATGTAAAGTTCTAACCATTGCAGGTTAGGCAAAATGGGACGGAGATGAGCACGATCACTATGTTTATGTTCAGATTATGTCTAACTATATCTGCTGCAGGAACACGATGTTGGACACATTTATATTAAGTTATTCTTGAATATTGCCATGAAACTGATCCTAAGGCTAAATAGAAAGATCACCAAATTAAGATGCATGTTTCACTAAATATACTTGGTGTTGGTTGGGTGCGAGTGGGTCTTCAGCAGTGCAGCGAGGACGAAAGTACTAATCCTCCACTAGTCTACTTGCAGGTTCAGGTTATGATCGGCACGGGGCGGGGCTTGGCTTGGATGCGCCGAGACATGGAGTCCTTAGCGTTTCAAGAGGAGCTACCGCATTGGCGTTCGGACTTGCAACATGGAGATGTTCGGCCGAAGACTACTTGTTGGCTATAAAGAGGCATAATGTATGGAACGATGTAATCCTTTGTGAGCTAGAGAGATCATGAGCGTTGTAGCCAGTTGGCATATTCAGTTGGGCTATTCAAGCCTTTGTAACCTCCAGTTCATTATTAATAAAAGAGATTCTTATTGTATACTCTGTTTTCCTTCCGCTGCTTACGTTATCAATTTGAGATAAACACTATATGAACCTGTTATCTTACCTTGCACGAGCGCAACTCTAGGCTCGTGCGACATCACGTCCCAGCGAGGACGATGATTCGAGTGAAATCTAGCGAGGACGAGCGATTTTCTGGATCGGGGCGTGACACCGATGACCCCCTAGCCTAGTGGTAGTGGTGAGGCATGCGGTCCTAGTGGTCGGGAGTTCGAATTACAGTGGGAGCGATTCCGAAAACTAATTACCATTTCCAATAAAAAAATTTTCCAATATATATATATATTGGAACCAGGTAAATTGTAAATTGTGGGATTCGACCTCCTGACCACTCGGGCCGCATGCATCTCTCTTAACCACTAGGCTACAGGTCATTTGCTATATATATATATATATATATATATATATATATATATATATATATATATATATATAAAAATATATATATATATATATATATATATATATATATATATATATATATATAAGGGATCTACATCCCCTCGCTTTTGCATCCCCCAAGCATCTCCATGATAACACCCGTTGGATCTTGTTTAAGTAATCTAATCTTAACCATTTAAAAATGAATGATTAAGATTAGATGACTTATACAAGATCCAACGAATGTTAAAGAGGAAATTCTTGGGAGATACAAAAGTGAAGGAATACAGATCCCTCCTCACACACACACATATATATATATATATATATATATATATATATATATATATATATATATATATAATATATATATATATATATATATATGGAAAAAGGGTAAATTTTATTCCAAAGGAAAAGCCATCTTACAACATACAATCAGAGTGGGACTCCAACTCATCAATTCTCCATAGCATTTACATCAAACTCGATGTTATGGAGAATGCCAACCGGAGGGGTGACCAGCCCCTCGAAAATCCGACGGTTTCGCTCCCGCCAAACATGCCACACAGAAGCAGCCAGTCTAACTCTGGCCATCCGGAACCAGTCCTGCCATCGACCCCTGCTATCCCGGATCACCGTGATGATGTCCCCAATTCCTTTCCCGGAGACGCACACTCCCAATACTCGACTCTGCTCCGACCAGATCTGCCATGCCAGAGTGCACTCGAAGAACATATGCTTTATAGATTCAGGCTCCAAACAGCAAAGCACACACTTGGGATCCGGAACCGGCACTCCAAACGAACACAGGCGATCCTTAGTCAAGAGGCGGCCCAGTAGTAGCTTGTAAACACACAACTGCATCTTCCTGGCCAGACCCTTGCACCAAACGAACTCGTAGTCCGAACTCAGAGGAAAAGTGCGCCGGATAAGGTTGTAGCAGCTTCGGAATTGGAACTCCCCAGTTCCCGAAGATGCTCCAGTCGGCTCCCAAATCCACCGATCAGCAAGCAAAGCCGGATCAATAACTGTAGAAATAATGATCCCACCCAGCTCCTCAGTGAACCGATAAGATTCCGGCCTCCACTCCCCATTTCGTATGATGCGACTACATGTCAGACCACGCATGTCCTCCTGATGAGTCGGGGCACCCCTGATGTCCAAAAGCGAACGCCGATCTATCCAAGGGTCCCGCCAGAGGTCCGTACCCGACCCATCTTTCATGACCTTCCGGATAGCAGACTTGAGCACCCCCCTGTGTCTCAAGACAGTCTTGAACGTGACTGAATGGTTGTTGTCGGTAGAACACGTCCAAAAGTTGCCCTGCTTCACGTATCTGCTGTGCATCCAGTCCGCCCAGAGAGACCCCCCCGCTGATGAATCTCCAGGCCAGCTTAAGCGCGGAAGCCTCCCTAATCTCCAGCAACGGCCTGAGCCCCACTCCTCCCTCCTTCCTGGGACGACAGAGCTGCTCCCAGGAGATCGCATGCATACCCCCCCTCCAAATGAAATCGGCACAGAGCCGCTCCACTTTTCGAATAGTGGCCACAGGAAGGAGGATGGACTGCAGCCAGAAATGGGCCACAGCCGAAATCACGGATCTGACCAGCTCAATGCGTCCGCCAAATGACAGACCGGCAGCTTGCCAACCTTCTACTCTCCTCTGGACATACTCCACCAGACTATGGCAGTCCTGATCCCGCGCATAGTTGACCGTGAGAGGCACTCCTAAGTAACGCACCGGAAGATCACTCCTCGCGATACCCAGCACATCGGCCCGCTCCTCCTTCCGGGGACACAGGGAGCTGAAGTAGACCCTACTCTTATCCATGTTCATCTGGAGACCCAAAAAGGACTTCAAATCTTCCATAATAGCCGCAAGCGTCTGCAACCCCTCCGTCGAAGGCTGGATGAAGACCAAAAGATCATCTGCATAAATAAGGTGGGTAACTGGGGGATCCACCCTCCGAAACAAAGGGACCAGCCGCCCACGGTGCACTGCCAGATCCATCAAGCATGTGAAGTACTCCATAACAAGCGTGAACAGGTAAGGGGACAATGGGTCACCTTGCCTAAGCCCACGGTTGCTCTGGAAGTACCCATAAGGAACGTCCTGGATGAGAACAGAGAAAGTAGGAGACGTGATGCACTCCCGGATCAATGCAACCCAGTGTTCTGCGAAACCCATGGCGGTCATCAGATGGCAGAGGAAGTCACGATTGACCATGTCATACGCCTTCCTCAAGTCCAGTTTAACACAAGCTTTCTCCCCTCCGGGTATGCTAAATCCCCTCACCATCTCATGGGCCAGGAGGCTGTGCTCTGCGATCGACATCCCCTTGATGAACGCAGCCTGATTCGGGGATACCAAGTCCTGCATGATCCCCTCCATCCGCCGGCACATAAGGTGTGTAATTATCTTATAAAGATAATTACAACACGCAATAGGTCTGAAATCCGCCAATGCTGTCGCTCCCTCCTTCTTTAGCACCAAGGTCAGGAAAGTGTGATTCAGCTCTTTCAGAAGCTTCCCTTTGGTGAAAAATTTCTGCACCACCTCCACGACCTGATGCTTCAGAATGTCCCAATGGCGTTTGAAGAAACCACTGCTGAAGCCATCCAGACCAGGAGCCTTGTTGGGATCCGTCACCTTGACAATAGATTCCACCTCCTCCAATGTAACAGGGACAAGAAGAATGATATTCCCATACGGAGTCACCAATCTCTTCGTAACAACCTCTGGGAACACAGACAGATAGTCAGTCTGGAAATATAACTCAGAATAGTACCTGACAGCCTCGCCCTGGATCTCAGCCGGCGTCCCCACCAGGGTGCCATCCGCATCAAGAAGCTGGGAGATGTGATTCCTATTCTGTCTTGTCCGGATAACATCATAGAAGAACTTGGAACAACGGTCACCATCCTTTAGCCAGGAACATTTGGCTCGCTGAGCCGAGCTAATCTCCTTCTGCAGCCTCAGGATGTTGACTTCTTCGATCAGCTCCTTCTCTCTAGCCGCCAGGTCCCCATTCAGCATGTCAGCTTGCATATCCTGCTGCAAGGTCCGCAACTCCCCCTCCTTATCTTCTAAGGTGGACTTGGGCAACCCCTTCACCCAACTCCTGAGAGCCCTCTTCGTGGCCTTGAGGCGACGAACCAAGCGGAACTGAGTCGTCCCCTCCTGACCGCTAGTAAGCCCCTCCGCGACAGCCTCTAGGTAACCCTCCGAGAGATACCAACTGTTGTTATACCTGAACGGACGGGACTTCCCAAGAGACCGAGCAGTGAAGCCAACCCTGATGGGGGATTGATCGCTCGTCCCAGCGGCCAGACCCTCAGCCGAAGAGTTGGGGAAGTGACGGAACCACTCTCCATTGCCCAGAGCTCGATCAAGCTGACAGGCAACCCTGTTAAGAGTTGCTTTGTTATGCCAAGTCCAGATGAAGCCTGAGCGAGACAATCCCCTAAGCCCCGCAAGCAGGAGGCATCTCTGGAAATCATAGAGGATAGAATCGGGAACCGGGCGACCACCCACCTTCTCCCCTTGGTGCAGAAGGGCATTGAAGTCCCCGATCAATAGAAGAGGAAGGCAAGACGAATCAGCAACAGAGGAAACACGGAAGATGTCGCTCCATAGGGACTCCCGTCTCCTTCTGTCATTGTGGCCATAGACCGCCTCCAGCAAGAACTAGAAGCCACCCTTGTTCATGAAGGAGATGGCAATCAACTACTCCGTCATCAAGATCAAGTCACCATCCCAACTCTTCGAGTTCCAGCGAACCCAAATTCTGGCCATGTCACATAGAGCCAGGTTGTGCAGTTAGGCCCAATGAGATGGGGTCCGCCGAGCAAGAGTCTTCTCACCTTTGATCTTGGATTCTAAAAGAACAGAAATGTCACATTCCTCTCTATGGAGCACCCCACATATCTCTCTCCACCTCCCTAGCGAACACGCCCCCCTCACATTCCAGGCGATAATAGCCATTAATTAATGAGAGGTAGGGTCCCCCTGGGCAACTTCCGGATCAGCACCCGGGAAAGTGCCGCATCCGTCGCTAAGGAATCCTCCTCCATCCCAGTCGGAATCGCCTGATGGGGAGCGACCTGAGATAGAACCAACGCCCAGGCAGGGTTGTCAACACACACCGCCTCCTCTCTGGCAGTAGGATGTCCCTCCACCCTGGAGGGCCCATCCCGCAACAGGCCGACAGCGCGTCTCTTACTACAGTAAACCTGCCCCCCAGTCGATCCGCCATCCCCTCATGCCTCAATCTCCGACGCCACCATACCTCTAGTAACTATACTACTCTGCCCCTGGCAAGTGGTCATCGCCCCACTCGTGGAAGCAAGCTGAGTAGATACAACGAGGCTCAATCCACCATCACTCACAGGGTGAGGTACCTCCCCCTCCAAGACCTCCGCTCCACTATCATCTCTGAGATCCATGTCGCAGGGTGCTTCTGGAGCCTCACTAAGAGGGATAGTAGACTCCACCGGAGGTCCAACCTCTGAACACGCACTGGCCAGATGCCCGAAGCAGGAACAGCGTGAACAGGTAGGTGGAACCCATTCATATTCCACCTTCTGGGTAAGCACCTCCCCAGAAGGGATCTCATATTCCACCATCTTCGGTAGCTCCTCCCCTGTCCGAATCTCCACAAAAATTCTGGCGTACATCAACCGCGACCGAAAGGCAGTAGCTTCATCTGCCTTTATCGGGGTGCCCACCAAGCTGGCCAGCCGCATCAGCCAAGGAATGCTCCAGAACCTGACAGGGAACTCAGGGAATCGAATCCATACAGGGATGGCATTCAGAACTTTCCTCTCACACACCGAAGTTCCGGGGTCCACTCCTTGAGAATGATAAGTCTGCCGTCAAACGTCCAGGAGCCGCCTTGGAGGATCCTAGCGACATCCTCCGCCAGACTGAACTTCACATAATAGAAGCCGTTCTCGCGGGCATAGAACTCCATACTCCCCTTAGGCTGCCAGAGACGCGCTGCATACCTCCGGATCTGCCCGTCGAAAGGCTTGTTGCCAAGGACATACAGAACGATGATATTCTTCCAGTAAGCTGTCACCTTTGGATCTCCTCCGCAGGGAACGAGGCCCGGAAAACCCCTCCCTGCCTTGATCGGCGGAACGTACTCCATCGATGTCGGACTCTTCGGCCCCACAGGTTTGCAGATCTCCGCCCAGGACCGTCCAGCAGGCCGAGTGGTCGTCCCATGAGGCCTGGGGGCAACCTCAGGACGAGGAGACCCAAATCTCTGAACATCGAGATCCACCACCTTACTCTTCCCCTTGGCCGCCGCGGTCGCCTTAAGCCGCCACCCCACCGATCTCCCAGCAGACACCCCCGGACCTTGGGCAGAAAGTCGAGCCCCTGACCCGCTCTGACGACTAGTAGCGGGATGATCCCTAACGTGCCCCTGTCCGCCTCCCGTCTTCCTCCCGGCTTCGCCACGCGACGGCGCGTAACCGTCATCCATCCTCCTCCCTCCGTTTGGCTCCCCAGGGATCCAGAACCTGCTCCGAATTCGAAGTTGGGGGCGATGGATCCACCCCGCAGCGAATCGAACCCCCCCCCCCCCCCCCCCCCCCGCAACCGTAGGGAGGCGCCCGACCCCCCTCCCGTCTTCCCCCCCCCCCTCACCGCCTTGGGGAGCGCCACTACTCGGACGCAAATTGGGGGGTCCGCCCGACCCCCCTCCTTGTGCTCCCCCCCCCCCCCCCCCCGCCCCCCCCCCCCCCCCCCCCCGGCCCCCCCCCCCCCCCCCCCCCGCCGCCGCCGCCGCCTGGGGGGCCGCGGAACCTCGCCGACAGCCCAGGGGGTCCACACGACCCCCCCCCCCCCCCCCCCCCCCCCCCCGTGCTCCCGCCACCCCCCCCCCCCCCCTACCGCCTTGGGGGGAGCTGCCGCGCGCACCTGTGTCGGGGGGGTCCGCCCGACCCCCCCGATTCTGCTCCCGCCCCCCTCCTCCGCCTGGGGGGGCACCTCCCTTCTTCCCCGATGGCCGCTCCCCGCCGGCGAGGGGATCCGACGGCTGCGGGGGAGGGATCCGAGCTAACCCTAGCCGGTCGCACGAATCGTACAGGTCTCCAGCCATTTTTTTTATTATATATATATATATATATATATATATTATATATATATATATATATATATATATATATATGTGTGTGTGTGTGTGTGCATGATGATAGCATGGGGGGGTGACAAGTAGACACCCCCCGTGAGATGGCACCCTACCTCCCTATTCTCTCTATATATATATATATATATATATATATATATATATTTATTTATTTATTTATTTTAAACCATGATGAGTAGATATCGATCCACCACTCGATAAATAGTGAGCACCAGACTTGAAGATTGTCATAATTCCTAGATACGATTTGATAGTAGTAGTATCTAGCAGTTTGTTTCTAAACATTGTGATACTACAATAATGTCATCAACATCAGCATTAATTCCATTGTACATGTATTCTCTGCTCAAATATCATGAAAAGATTGCAAGAATGTTGGTTCATTCAACCACTCGGCAAAACTGATGAGGGCAAAAAACATACAAGCCCTGCACTAAGTAGTTAGAGGAAAGCCTGTACCTCGGAAAAACGACTACTGTGCCCATCTAAGAACTGATCAGTGTGCCATCCTCTCCTCTTCACTTCAGATAAAAACGAGGGAAAACAGGACTCCATCTTTTCGTAAGCTGGTTTCAAGGCGTCCTGCTTCGACCCGTAACCTGATTTCTCCATTTCTGCAGCAAAGGCAGCCACCAGCCACCCCCTCATGGCATCTTCTCCGGATGCACTATGCTCCAGAACCATGTCGGTGTGCTTGTTCTTACAGCTGATGATAAATTTTTCGTTTGGAAAATCTTCCCTCAGCTCTGCAAGCTTTGATGGGTTCTTCACAAGCTTGCGAAGTGGCTGCCCAACCTTCACACTACCAGCTTCCTCTATTACACGATCCGGGAATATGAGGTTCTCTCTGTATCTCAAGTCAGCTGGGCTTGATACTTTACCATTCTGAGTTAGGGCAGAGAAGTAGTATAAGATTTAAGCGTATTCCTAAATTTAGTTCTATAATTGCATCATAACTCACCTGCACAAAATTTAGTTTTACAATTTAAGCATATTTCTAAATTTTCTCTATGTATCTCAATTCAGCTGGGTTTGATACTTCACCGTTCTGAGTTAGGGCAGAGCAGTAGTGCGAGATTTAAGTGTTCCCAAATTTAGTTTTACAATTGCATCATAACTCACCTGCACAAAATCTGCTATAATCATAGCTGTTCTCTGGGAATTCAATGTGTTGATAGGAGCTGCTCGCATCTCTTGCGATACACTGTATACATGTAGGGCAGAAATAAGAGGGCCAGCTATCAACTGCAAGATGTTCAATCATGAAAAAGAATTAATTCTCAGAGTTTTAAAATCTAGCCATAAATTTAGTGCTTATTCTCAATGGTGTTACACTAATGATAGGGAAACATTTTCTAACCAGCAGACATTAAATAATTGGATTGAATCATCTACCTGAACAATAAGAATTTGAAAGCGCATGCATAGAGAAATCCCAACACAGTTGTATCCATGTAAGAGGACCATAAGTCACACTAGCCACATCCTATTGGTACTGATCTATAATTGTGCCTTGATCTATAATTGTGCCTTAAAGAATACTCACTTTCATTAATCACAACCCAGCATCCAACCCTTCATCTTTGCCCTGTCACCCTATGTTGTAACCTTTTTAGGCATTGCCTTCAACATCCACTTCATACGAAGTTTAAACTTGACACGGAGGACCAAATAAGTATTTTTAAAAGCTATAGTACCCTTATTAAGCAGACCCATGACATGAATAGCATTGACCATATCAGGATACAGTTAAGATTGCAAATTAATCACTGAAATGCTCTCTCACATTATTAGAATGTGCAAAACTTGCACGTCTCTTGTGCGTAAAAATTCCTTGGTGCTTAAGGATTAGAAAGTTCCACCCATCATGCTATTAAATATCTTTGATTTAGAAGCTGACAAGCTAACATCTAGTATAGTCCTGTAGGGTTAAAACAAGAACAAAAAGTCTTTAAACATTTGGGGTTGGCTATTTGAATCATTTTCTTCAGGTAAGCCGTTGTTAAGGGCCATGTCCTCTGTAGAAATAACAAAAACTATATCCTTCTTTACATTCTTAATCCAAGTTCGTTTAAGCCTACCCCTAGATCTTGCAGCTCCTTTAACTAATATATGATTGCTCCTAACCAGTACATCTATTGATTTACGATGCACATGGCCAGACAACCTGAGATCAAGGTTCTAAACGGCGGTACTGAGAGAGTCCGCCTAGGCGCCGCATAGGCGGTTGATACATTTTGGATATTTTTTTTACTATTTTACCACTGTTTTTTGTATAATATGCATATTTTAAGGGTGTTCCATGCATAACTAAGTTTAGAACGAAGATTTATGAAATTTAGTTTTGTAAAAGTGAACCATAGGCCCATAATGCTTGCAAAACCTTTTGGCAAAAACATCTTATTAGGTATTGCTCCTCCTAGGAGCCTGCCTACACCGCTTCACCCTCAACCTACTCCGCCAAGTTGGCCGTCTACTCCATCGCCTACTGCAAAAGCGGTGCGGAGAGAGACCGCCTACCGCCTAGGCGCCGCCTAGACGGCCGCCTCAACCGCCATTTAGAACACTGCCTGAGATGATTCTATATCTCATCCTCAATTAGTGCCACCTCCAACTGTCACAGAAAAACTTAGCTGGTATAGTCCTTTAGTGATGCATGTTGTTATACTTCAGCATTTTTATTTGATCCTTCTCATAGAAATCACCTTGTTACCTCTTTAACAGTTAATGGTCATTGTGAAGTGTACACAGCAATTCTCCCACGGAATTTGGGGAGAAACAATTACTCGCCTTCCGTCTAGCCACAAAACATGGACGTTTACAGAAGTCAAAAACCATCATTTTTTACGAAACATCAATAGCAAAATATTTTTTGATCTTTTTTCCTTTTCTCTTCAAGTTCATAACTCGCAGTCTATAGTTTGTTCAACTAATAAAACTCTGAAAAAACATAGCTGCACTGACCAAAGCAAAGAACAAAAGATAACAATAAAGTATATAATGCAATATCTCATGAATTTCTACAAAGTCAAACATATGCAAAAGGAGTTCCTTAGGTAATAATATCCATGTGGCTTTTGCACTGTGACATACTGTGTGAATGTTAGATAGACCAGCTGCTACGTAGACTATAATTAAAAAACAATTTATTAGTAGTTTGAAGATTCACAGCTTGAGATAGGAAAAACAAATTTTTGTCAGATACTGCAATACGTGTAGCAATATCCTCAACTATCGGGAATTCATCCTGTGAGGAATGAAGATGACTGATTCTTGACTACTGTCGCACATCCGTATCATAAATTTACAAGTACCTATAGCAGTGATTTTTTTTCCCACTATGACCACCAAAATTGGCAATCAAATTCAAGGAAAACACGTATTTAAAACTTAAAGAATCATGTAATCTCAGAGCTGAGAGATCCCATTTTTTTGTCATTAAATTAACCATTCTCCCAATCTTTGAATGAAGGTGCTGGCTGCTTTTTAGCAGTGATAAGTTGGTGACTACAATGTACAGAATGATGATAGACACAGACATGTACCTTCCCCTGATTGATGAACAAACTGTGGATGCTAACTGGATGCCCACTCCTATTCCGAGAACATTGAAAAGTGTTGAGATTGCCTCCCCTTTAGCAAACAAGTCACTGAGATTGCCTTCTTTGGCAAAGGAAGAATATATTGGTAGCCTTGTCGCTCTTGCTGCAACTACTGCCATTCCCTGTACAGAAATCAACCATTTAATATATTATATATATATATATATATATATATATATATATATATATATATATATATATATACTCTGTAACCAAAATATTCTTGTTAATTGTTATAACTTCAGAGTTATCTATAGAAATAGATCATGTGACACTTTTTCAACGTAATTATTTTATAAGCAAGGGGGGTGCGTGTGTGTGTGTGTAATATATATATATATATTATTGAAAGAAGGTAATTGCGACGAGCGCTCCCACCAGGAATCGATCTCCTGACCACTCGGGCCGCATGCATCTCTCTTAACCACTAGGCTAGAGGTCATTTGCTATATATATATATACACACACCCACACACCTTGCTTATAAATAATTACGTTGAAAAAGTGTCACATGATCTATTTCTATAGATAACTCTGAAGTTATAACAATTAACAATAATATTTTGGTCTTACAGAGTTTCAGGGTCTGGTCCTGAAGAAACATGTCTAGTTCAAAAAAAAGTTGTCAAGGTCAAGGGCCTCAACACCATTTAAAACTTTACATTTGGGACTTCGTAATTTGTTGATCATACTACCCTGATATATTTTTGACTTTCTACTTCATAGATGTGATGATTTCCACCTTATTAAGGTTAAAATCTTTCAGCACCCTTACCTCTCTACGCTTGAAATTTGTTTCAACTGTTTAAATTTTCCATTATTGTCAAAGGGCAGTGGACCATATGGTCGGGTCCTAAAGATATATCCTTTATAGAGACAATGGGACTGAATCTTTCTGCATGCAGGGGAGAGAACAACAACAACAATAATATAAATTTCCATCAATTAAATATGTAATTCTACTTTTGACTAATTTGAAGAAAACGAGCAAAACATCCAAAAAGTATTTTGTAGGCCATACAAAACAGAACCTCATCACCAAGATTGCAAAGACTGCCCACAGTCCTCCAGACAACATCACGGATATGTACAAATAACAGCCATCCCTACAATCAATAAGCTCTTACCTTTGCAAAATTGCCTAAGCCAGCCAATTCCAGAAAAAATTGGGGACATAATGGAGATACAACCTCCAAACCAGTACCGAGATCATACAGTACATCAGCTACAAGATAAAAACACAATCAAAATACGACCAAATATACGAAGAAAAATAATAGATAAAAGAATAATTGAAGAATTCTAAATGAATAAACAAACTCACCCAGTATTCTCCAACTCTTTGGCTCAGAATCCATTCTTGCACCCATACCGCTACATATTAGTTTCCCACCATGTTGCATCCCATCTTTTAAGACCTGTCAGGAGAAGTGTTCAAAATGTTTGGAAGACTACATAACGAAGCTATCCAGTTGATGGGGTCATTGGAATGAAATCATGCCTTGCATCTTACCCAACTAACGGCAGTAGCCTGTGCAGGGGTTGCTCGCAATCCTGCAGCAAATAGGAGAGACTGAGCCAGTAACCATATTTTGTTGTCAGTCAAAAGGCATGGTACAAAGCATAGAGATAAGGCCACATGATTCAAGCAACTTATTTGCAGCTTGGTAAGAACATAAAAGAAGTAAAAAGTCCTTAGTTTCTTATGATTGTTGGTTAAAATTACACAAAGCACTGTCATTTGTACTGCATGGAAATTCCCTAGCACGGATACTTCATACATGGTGAACATAGATATAACGTAATATCATAATTAAAGGATTATTTGTCAGAACATAGAAGAAGACCTGGGTTGAAAGCACAGAGAGTGCAGCACTAGTAAAATGTTGCAATGCTCGGAACCGGGAGTAAGTCAGATACCCTTCATTCACACTGCATAACCATTAAAATGCACAACAAAACAGCAAAAAGTTTCAATTATACATCGTTTCACTTAAAGTTGCTGCAAACACCTGCAAATTCATGGTTTCCGTGAACTACTGAAAGTAGAAAGTAACCTGTAAGGATATCCTGATGGGAAAAATTTGTTGAGAAAAGATTCGACCACCTTGTGAAAAAGGCCTCGAATCATCAGCAACTGTCACCACAAATTATAACCCTCTGTTTGATTAGAAAAAACTTCCAGTACTCACTTAAAATAAGAATTGCAATAATTATTCAAGTAGAGACAAGGGACTGTGGTCTGCCTATAAAGGGTCAAAGCTCTACATACAACCATAAAGGACTCCTTTGTTTACATCATGCCATGTCAAAATGATGTACTAGTTGTTTCCTTCCGGGGGCTGTTTGGTTGCTTGAAAGTGAACTTGGAAGTGTGAAAGTGAATGGATTTTGAGAAAGAGATAGGACTTGCACCGTTTGGTTGAACTTGGATGTGGAGACAAAATGTGGAGTCATAATTGCTTTCCACTTCTTGTCCCCTGCATGTCGTCTGCAAAAGGAGGCTACTCCATATCCTTTTCTTTTGGACAGATGTGGGTGAAAGTGGCCACTTAATACATATTTTTTAATTAAAGATCAATAAAGTATTAATTTCTAATAAGTTATATAACTAGTAATAGTACCCAATTATCAATTTAGCTGAATATTAATTTCTAATAAGTTACATAATTAGTTAGGAAGCACGGACACTCAAAAAAATTAGGCTGTGTCGTCAAACACATATCTAAAACATATCAGACAAACCACAGACACTCCAAAATATACAGTGAAGACATCAAAATAATGCACAATACTAATATTTTGTAATGCATTATAATTACTTAATAAAATATATGGTGATTACTTGTTAATACTTAAATTAAAAAAGCTAAATAATTAGTATTAATAAATAAATATCAATTTAGTTAGATAACTAATTAGTTTTTGTTCTTATTATAATTCACTTTTTCACCTCCTTCATATTTACATCCAAACATGGATGTGTGAATTTATCAACTTCCAAGCCAACATACAAAGTATTATGTATCCAGACATTGAAAGTAGTTGTAGCAAAGAAGAACTAGGATGAAACTCAAAAGCATACACATTTTACTTACAGGAGACAAGAAGTCACTTTCACAATTACACCGAACCAAACATGCCCTAGTGAAGGAAGGTATCATTTAAACGTACAGCACCACACATCCCACAGACTCGCAAATTATAATTCTGTTTGATCAAAAAAACTCCCAATAGTCACTTAAAATAAGAATTCACAATATTTTTTCAGTAATTATTCCAGTATAGGCAAGTGCATATGATATACCTTTCTCTACTATTATAATGCGGCTTGGAAACGTCTCAAAAATGAGCCATCCAACTCATATATTTATTCTCCATTAAATTTAAAAAAAAAACTTTTTAACTACCCGGTATGTATCTCTTCACGTAGTTAAAAAAAAAAAATCAAAAATCATTCTAAACATATAACAAATCATAAAATATATTCAAACCATATTTTAATATATTTTATCTAATTTTTCAACAATATTATAGATTTTTGTTTGTACGAAACATGACTAGTAAACTATAACCATAACGGACTCTTTGGTTTACACCATGCCATGTCAAAATGACGTACTACTTGTTTCCTTCTAGTGAAGGCAGGTATCATTTAAATGTACGACATTGGACATCCCAAGCGCACCCCCCCCCCCCCCCCCCGGTATTCGAGGTAAAGAACAAAGATGCACAATCAGAGCACAATCAACATAATCACATAATGCAAGCAACCGAGATTTATTTTACGTGGAAATCCAAATCGGAGAAAACTACGGGACGATTCGAGTCCAATTCGGAAAAGCTCCACTACTGGATCAGAAGAATACACCACTCATCTACAACTTCTCCAACCGATCCAACAACGGATCCACCACAACTACTCAAAGAACAGAAATAGATTAATAACGAAAGAAAACAGTGTCGCCGAAGAAAGAGATTACGGAAACAAACCGATGCGGAACTCCTTAAACAATCTCCCTCGAATCGACACGGACTTTCCAAATCTCCTTCTCCCTCTGAAAGTTGCATCACCTCTGTGAAAGTCTTGACCTTTGTATGTCTCAAATTAGGTCGGGGAGTATGCATATACAATTCGCTCAGCGTAGTTGGACCAGCAGACCACTGGTATATCGGTTGAAGGCGGTATGCCGGTTTGTATACCGCCATTGTTCACCGGTATGCCACCGGCATACCATTGAGCCTAATATCCTCCTCCAAAAGCTGCTGATATTTGCTCCTATACGAGCATCCTCGCTTGTTGCCTTCGACTTCCCGAGCTTCTACGACACACGGATGGCGCTCGTCGCACTCAGGGATGTCAAACTACCCCCCAACGGATCCGCTGAGCCGCCCGATTACCCGAGTAATAACCCCAATTCCTTCGGTTTCCGTATGTAATCGCTCTATGCGTACCGGAACCCTATCCCCAATTTCGTTAATTACTAAACGTTAATGGAGTCGAAGTTTTTATTAATTGTTTTTGGAGAGAGAGAAAGAGAGAGAGAGAGTTACATACGGAGAGTCGGCCATGCGAGCCGAATCGGCAGACTTGGGGTGGGAAGGAATCGGATCTCTGTCCAGAAATCGGGACGACGACGCAGACCACCATGAATAGGAGGCTCTTCTTCTTCTACTGCTGCTGTCTTCTTTCTTCATCATCATCTTCTCCTGCACTCGCAAGCAAGCAAGAAGAATAAGAGAATGTCACTATTAGGTTTTTTTTTGGAAAAATTTGAGTGGCACCCCACATTTTTACGCTTATTAAGGTGCACCCCACATGATTACATTAATGCATAACACCCCCACTTTGGACGGTTTTCTGTCTAAAACTAACGGTCAACCCCGTTGACCAATTTTTTTGACGAAAATACCCCCCATCACCATCATCATCATCATCAACTCATCACCACCACCATCCACCATCATCACCGTCCCCTCCCCTCCGCCCCCCCCCCCCCCCCCTCCCGCTCGCCCCTAGCCCCCACCGCCGCGCGCTGCTGCTAGGGGGCGGAGCGGGAGGGGGGGCGGGGTGATGATGGTTGATGGTGGTGGTGGTGATGATGATGATGTTGGTGATGGTGGTGGTGGTGATGGTCGGGGGGGTGGAGGGGGCGGTGCGGCGAGGTCGGGGAGGGGGTGGAGGAGCGGCGAGGTCGGGAGGGAGGGGGAGAGCGGCGACGCCGTGGAGGGGGCCGAGCACGGCGGGCGGAGGACGGGCAGCCACGTGTGACGGGAAGGGGGGACACAAAAGGAGATAAGGACATTTTCGTCAAAAAAAAATTTGATCGTTAGTTTTACAGAAACTGTCCAAAGTGGGGGGTGTTATGCATTAATGTAATCATCTGGGGTGCACCTTAAATAAGCGTAACAAATGTGGGGTGCCACTCAATTTTTTTTTTTTTTTTTTTTTTGGGAAATGACTTAGGGTTTTATATCATACCAGAGAAGCAGCGCCCATGGGAGCTGAGCTGAGAACGAAGAGGTGACACTGTAGGAACAGAGTCCAGCCCAAGTTAAAAATGGATTATGGTGAG
>JANAVB010030884.1:0-26839 GCA_029216955.1 Iris pallida
AAAATCCCCCCACTAATTATCACGCCCCGATCCCTCTAGGGTCGTCCGTCTTGCCTGGATCCCTGCGGGATCGATCATCCTCGCTAAGACGTGATGCCGTGCAAGCCTAGTTGCGCTTGCACAAGGCCATGTACCTGCACAAAATAACTAGTCAAGCAAACACACGCACGCACCCATTAGTTAAGCAAAACACACGCACGCACCCATTCATTGCAGAAAACCAAATGTTGGACACAGAGATTTGAAATAGAAATACTCATTTTATTGGTAACTTGATAGAGATACAAGTACAAAGCTTTGCGAACTCAGATTTGCCTTATAATTTGGCTACATGATACTCTTTGAAACACTCTTTTGAAATTAGCCACAATGCCCATACATCATATCTTTATTACAAGCTGGAATTGAAAGACACCTTCAAAGGAAATGAAAACTTGAAACTTGACTGGAATAAAATGAAACTTCGAGGCGATCCACGAGCTCTACTGGGCTAGACGAGCTTCGGTGCCTCACTTGAAATCTCCCTGTCTCCTTTTGCTTTCTGAAAAAGATGCCCACGACGTGGGTCAGCACACATCATCTACTGGCGAGCGGCTTTTGGCCGAACTCGCAAATCTCTGCACTAAATCAATATGTTGAGCTAACAATTACTAGTGATCTTTCTACTTGTCTAGGTTCTTTTTAACAATTCATACGAACATGACAGTAGAATATAATTCATAGCAACTTACCCTCGCCGGCAGTCATCCCTGCACACAACCACGTTAGCACAATTTGCATAATGAGTAATTTATGATTCATTCTTGCAGATATTGAAGTTGTCATTCGGGTCATGCAGGTGGACTATTCTATATGTTGGTCCATGGGTTATCCCCATGATTAGCCGCTGTGACTCTTTGGTTCAGCTCGTCGCTAAGGACTCAGATCGACTCCCATTTTCACATGGAGGCCCTAATCTCTCCTAGGCCGAGCGGTTCCAGGTGCCCCCAGATACCACCCGAGAGACAAATGTTTCCTTGTATACAAGTTGTCCGAGACCAAATGCATGCTCTAGCCGTTCTATCAGATGAGACACATTTGGACTTATGCACAGATATACGACACGTTTGTTTCGTGCCTTCAGGTTCATCTCAACACGTACAAGTTTGTCTGTACATGTCTACATTTTCAAGCATACTGGTGACAAGCAGATGATCATTCTTATCGAGCAGATAGAGTAGCAACACATATTCTTTCATTTGATTCAATTGAATTATCTTCTCTTATCTTTTGTTGGGGTATCGTTGATCATCGGGACAAGGCAACAGAGTGGACTAGAGATCATTTTTCCTAGGCATACAGATCAATGTTTGTTCGGTTGAAGCAACTCACCGAGATGAATCTTAGTAGAGAGAAGGAGGGACTTCATGCGCCGTTCACGAACAATTCACGCACCCTACATTGGCACCAACAGTTGATTAGCATACTTCGTCTCTTTCTCTCAAGATTCGAAATGAATGCGAAATACGATAAAAGCGAACAATGAAAACCAATCATCGAAAACCAACACGAAAACGCATTCATCAAAACCAAGCAGCGAGAGAAAACATTCAGCAAAACTCTTAGATTCATTTCAATAGAAGTCAATCCATCAATTGGAAAGGTTCATTGCATTTCATCCGTGATCAATCGATACCGGCAAAGGTTTCACCAAATACTCAGTTCATGACCGAGTCAACAAGCCGTAGGTATTATATAGTGGACCGCGAGGAGCGGGGCACTACACTAATCCTATTAATTAATATTAGGAAAGGGCTAAATGGTTGAGGCTAAATTAGTTATTCTAACTCTCTAATCTAACCAAACCCTATCCATAATTAATTAGTCTAACCACTAACTAAAATAAATATCATGTGAGCCATGGCTAACTAATGTGTGGGTCCCACTAGAGTCAAACTACCCCCGGGTCCCCGTTACAAGTTGGATTGAGCTGAAATTCGAACCCAACTCAAATAATCCCAAATAATATTATAAATAAATAAATAATTTTAAAAATATTCTAAAATAAAAAATGACAAAAATATCTCTGTTTCTGAAAACTGGGGATGACAAATCTATCCACCTTAAAAACTTTCGTCCTCGAAATTAAAACCAAACAATAGTAAAATATCAAAATCACAAGTCATGGCTTAAAATTTAAAATGATTTAAAATCTAAAATCAAAGCATGAATTAAATGACTAAAATTATAAAATTTAAAATTACTCTCAAATAGAAACTGGGTGCTATAAGTCTATCCACCTTAAAAGAATCATCTTCAAAAATTAAAATAAAGTAAACACAAAAAAAAAATCATGCAAATCGATAATCGTATGCGTCTGTCCAATCATCATGATACTCAGAATCTCCGTCATGCCAGTGAGCAAGGCTACGATAATCACAGAGTCCTCAACTATGGTACATACCTCTAGAATTATGGTATTTAAAATTTTTGCATTGTCGCATGCTTGGCAGCGAAAACCTTAAACTCCCATACCCGAGAAATACGACCATAATCCGACTATATGTCCTCACTATGCCTGCTAGCATGACCCTAGAGTATTCTAAAATCTCATAATCGAGGTGACCTAGCCCATACGACTTACCTCAGAAGGAAATCACATCACAAGAATAATTTTTTTCATCAACTAATCAAGGAACAGATGGAATCGAATCTCAAATAGTTTATAAGGAGGCAATAACGGAAATGAGATCGAAGATTGGAACCTGCACTCTGCCCTGCTGCTGCCTGACTATCCTCAACTGCCATGACGAAAGCACACCCCTGCGGGCCTCCTCTAGCTTGCTGCACTCTGTCCTGGCCTGCCTGTCTGGCTGCACGGGCAGCACAGTTCTTCATCTGGTGCTCTGGAGCTCCACAGAATAAATAAAATCTCAGCTTCATCCTACAAACCTCACGGGTGTGCCCCATCTTCTTACAGAAGGCACACTGGATGGCATGTCTCTTGCCCGGACCCTGCTGCTGGTCGACACGTGCCGGTGCCTGGTGTACCCTGTCCTGGCCTCCTCGGACTCCACGAGTGTGGCAATCCTTCAGCTGGTGGTCGGGCGCCCCGCAGTATAGACACACGCCCAACCTCATCCTGTAAACCTCCCAAGCGTGCCCCGGTTTTCCTCAAAAACTGTACGGAGTAGTCTGCCTCTGGTCCTGTTTCTGTTCCTGGTGCTGAACTGGGGTATCCTGAACTGTACCCGGTGCAACTCTCTCAATTGCTGCCATCACCAGCCGGTAGGAGTTCTCCATGCTCTGCCGCATCACCTCTGCCTGGCGGTACTGTGCCTCGACCTGTGCTCTCTGGATCTACAACATCTGCTTCAGAAGGGCCATCATCCCCTGAGTATCCGTCGGTAGCGGAGGCAGCGGTGGGAGAATATCAGGAATGACTATGGACGGTCTCACTGCTGGAGGTGGAAGACCTCCCGGAACTGTCGCTGCTGCTCCCGTCTGAAGGGCAGGGACTGAGACTGCTGCTCCCGTAACCGAAAGTGAAGGTCCTACTAGATCGGATCTCTCTGGAACTGCACTATGTCCTGCTGCCTGAGAACGAGTAATCGCCATCCTGAGGACGAATTGAACCCAAGAGATCAATATGGCACAAGATAAGATATTATCAAAGGAGGACAATTGAATTCAATGCAAGAAGAGTTGTCATGGTAATCAAAAGATCAGATTTTTCCTAAAATATGATTGAGTAACTCCTATCATATCCTAGATCCTATATCCTAGTCGCAGGCTAGTAATTAGCACTCTAAGTCGAGCACCATTATGAGATCGCACTAATTGCGACACTGACCTGCATGGGCCACCACAAAAATGTATCACGACCCGTACCCTGATTAGGGGCACGAGTACGCGGTTACGTCCAGCCTACGCCGCAGAATCGACAGTAGAACGCTGTATAGGTCGTCTACAATAACTATACTAAACAGATAAAGGTACATGTACAGTATATACACTCCCAATGGAGGTGACATAGCAATACAGTCTCAATCACAAAAACAAACTAAGGTAGATAGCACGGAAAGAAAATATGATAGATGAAAGCAGGAAATAAGTTCAAGATCCACACAAGTCCAGAGCTATACATAACATCACAGAGTCTCATAATATAAATATAAACTACTACAGTCTAAAGCAAAAGCTGGATCGCAGTCCAGGCAGACCTAACTAAGCTAACTACTCAGGGAGTATAAAATCCTAGTGGCCAAACTATCCGGCCATAGCCCTGGCCTGAGTCTCCATCTGTCTCGACCCCATAATAGGTCGAGCAGCATGCCTCAGAAATATCTGTAAAATTGTCAACGGTATCCTATCAGGAAAATGAGCAAGTACAAAAACCAACAGCAGTTCCATGTGAATTGACAAATACTATAAGAGACAACATAATGAAATACAAGACAAATATATGTGAAATATAAGGTAAAATCAGCAGGAAATGTATAATAGATGTGAGTACTGAATAGGACGACAATATATATAGGATGACTTAGAAACTATTCGAAAGCCGAATTACAACCCTTAAACCAAACAAGGACCGGGGTTGTAACTCTTCTCCCGAACAGAACTTAGCCTCCTAGGATAAATAAATATAAAAATGTGACTTGAATTATTGGAGCGCTATGTGATCGGCTAGGGAATCATGGTAGGGTTATCCATTTGGCCCGTCAATCCGCGATGACCTCAACGGAAAGTCATGCCGGTCAACCTGGATAACATGGACATGGAGGTATCTGCTACACCCTACGTGAGGTGAGAGTGGCGCAAGCAAAATAGTGACATGGGACTTTGATCACATAACCCCTAATAATTACCCTATCCCCGAATAGTATCATGGATCCGGACATGGCACGTCATGATACGGAATTCAAAAGCAGGTGATCAGCCCACTCCCAAATCGATGTCTATATAAGTACATGAAACATGGATATCACACACCAATATACCAAAGAAATACGGAAATAATATCTCATGACAGGATCCGACGTATACTAGTCCGTGATCCATCGTGTCGGAAATCATGTAAGACACTACAACTGAATCAGATATAGTAGATATCAAGATAATGAAAACTATCAGTGAATGTACTCGCCTGTGGTCCTGAGCTGATAAGGTGAACAGACGCTCAGAGTAATCACAGACCTAAAATAAGATACTATGAGTCAAACATGGTTTTTATAATGAAAATGAAAGCTAATTTAAGTCATGAAATGCAAGTCTAAGTCAAACTAGGTCAATCTAGGTCAAATTGAGTCATACTAGGTCATACTGGTTCATACTAGGTCATACCAAGTCACTGGGAGTCAATCCAAGTCAAACTAGGTCAAACGGAGTCAAAGGTTCACTTACAGTTACTTTTGGTCAACTGGTCAACCCTGGTCAACTATGGTCAACTATGGTCAACTCTAGGTCAACCCTAGGTCAAACTAGTCTAATGTTGACCAACTGTTGACTTTCAGTCAACTGGTCAACTCTGGTTTGGTTTCAGGTCAAATCTAGTCACTTATAGGCTAAGGTTGACTCTCGTTGACATTGTTGACTTTTGGTCAAAATGGTCAACCGAAGCCAAAACTAGTCTAGGAGCACTATATTTGATCATTACCAACCAAGGGAACCAAGTTCTAACCATATCTTAGACTCTAAACTCAAATACCTTAGTTCTAGGTAAAACCTACATTACCCTTACCAAGGTAATCCCGATACCTTGTCCAATATAAAGGAAAACCCCGCTAATACCCAAGATACTAGCCTAGGCTCCTTAGGGTAGCTAGATACTATCCTATCTAAGGTTTACCTACCAAGAAATATAGGTATCCTAGGTATCTAGCTTATCTTAGAACATATGTTGGTTTACCCTACCCATTACCTTACCATATATCATATACCATTCTCACATTTCACTAACACTCACCCACACAAACTCACTCACTCACTCACTCACACATAACACCCATGATACCACACTCATAGGCTCTCACCTAGGCTTACATATAGGCTCTCCTATAGGCTATTAGCTACACATATATATATACCCTCTAGATACACACATAGGCTCACATACACACACACTCCTAGATGAATGTAGGGACTGATTTGGGGGGTGATTTAAGGACAGGTTTGGGACAACCTATGGGTTGTATTGGGGTTGGACAATAGGGTGTTCATGGCTGAGTTTAAGGGGCTAATGTAGGCTAAACAAGGGGCTGAATTTAAGGCCATTTAAGGCTGATTTCAGGCTGAATTTAGGCTGAAATATAGGACAGGTTGGGGGCTAGGATAGGACTGAAATGTGGTTGCTTTTGGACTACTATGTGGGGTTAAGCAAGGGCTGGTATGGGACTTGTTTTAGACTAAAACAGGGGACTGTTTTGGGACAGCTTGGGGCTGTCCATGGGGGCTATTTTAGGACAGATATGGGGGCCATGGCTGTTACCAAAGGGACTGAAATATGGGGTGTACACAGGCTGGTTATGGGGCTATTAATGACCAGTTAAGGACTGGTATGTGGGACTGGTTTTAGGGACAGTTGGGGACAGCCATTGCTGAGTTTAGGACAGGTAATAGGGACTGAAAATTGGGCAACAATGGGGACTGTTAAGGGTGGTTAAGGAGGCTGCTTTAGGGACAGTTTTTGGACTGTCAAAGGGGTTAAACAAGGCTGGAATGGGGCTGTTTGTATCAGGTTTATGGGGGACTGTTTTGTGGGTGTTTGGGACAGGTTTTGGGCAGGTAATGGCTGTGTGTAGGACCTATTTGGGACTGGGTTTAAGGACAGTTTTAGGGATGTTTTAGGACTGCTACATGGTGGTGGATGTGGGCTGGAACATGCTGGTATGGGGCAGCTACTGCCCTCCCTCTCTCGAAATCTCTATTCCCCCATCCCCCACACACAAACTATAGAGACAAAATCACACACACACACACTATATATATATATATATATATATATATATATATATATATATATATATATATATATGTATAGTTTTTTTTTTTTTTATATATATATATATATATGTATATGTATATATATATATATATATATATATATATATATATATATATATATATATATATATATGCACACACACACAACCACCAACTCTCAAACCCATTCTCTCTAAACTCTCTCACACAAGCACTCAAACACTCTCACTACACAACACACATATACGTACAACAAATCAACACCATACTCTCTAACTTCCTCCCCCTTGGCCGAAATCCTCCATACACCCAAACACAATAATTACTCACATACACACCATAATATATATACATATATATATAAGCCACAAATATATATATATATATATATATTTTATATATATATATATATATATATATATATATATATATATATATATATATATATATATATATATAGAGAGAGAGAGAGAGAGAATAACATATATATAACCAATATATATATATACAATATATAGGTAAATAAATATGGTACAATATGATACTTAGAAAACTCACCTCTAAACTATTAGAAATCTGAGATTAAATATTAAAACAACATTTAAACAATATGCATAATAAATACAAGTGTCCAAATAGAGACTTTCCCACTAGGACATAAGCCTACACATAGGACACTCCTAAAAGTCTCCAAATGGACTCGAAATGGACACAAATGGAGACACAACCATGGAGGTCATTTCTATGGATCAAAATCAACCTATATGCATGTAGGGATGGTTTAGAGGAGAGATTATACCTTCCGGAAGAGAGATTCAAAGGAAAAGCCTTCCGACATGACACCGACACGTAGAGATTCCAAAAGGACACGAACGAGCTCCTAATCCTCCCAAACTTGGCTAGCTTCCTCCTTGGCTTGAGTAGAGAAGGAAAGAAGAAGATTTGGTGGATGAAATAATGGATTTGGTGGAGAAAATCAATAGAAATCCTCTCTAAAAATTTGAGGAAGAACAAGAGAGAGAAAAATAGATGGATAATGACAAATGGGAGGCTCAACCCTATCCTTATTGTGGCTGGCCATAATGGGCCATGTGTCCCCCTATTGAAAGTCCAAAATAGCCCCCCACTAATCCTATTAATTAATATTAGGAATGGGCTAAATGGTTGAGTCTAAATTAGTTATTCTAACTCTCTAATCTAACCAAACCCTATCCATAATTAATTAGTCTAACCACTAACTAAAATAAATATCATGTGGGCCATGGCTAACTAGTGTGTGGGTCCCACTAGAGTCAAACTACCCCCGGGTCCCCGTTACAAGTCGGATTGAACTGAAATTCAAACCCGACTCAAATAACCCCAAAATAATATTATAAATAAATAAATAGGCTTAATTGCTAATTGCTACCCTCAACTATCACACTTTTTCAAGTTGATATCCTAAACTTTTTTTCGTAACAGATTGATACCTCAACTATTTTTTTCCAACTTAATACCTAACATTTAAAAAAATCCCAAAATGCCCTTATCCCTTCCCTCCCTCCACCCCCTCCCCCACTCCGGCCACCCCCCTGCTAGCTCCGGCCGACCCCCCCTCCTCGCTTCCGGCCAACCTCCCCCCCTCTTCGCTTCCGGGCCACCTCCTGCCCCCGCCTCCCGCCCTGCACCCCCTTCCCAGCCCCCCTCCTCCCGCTGCCGAGCCCTAGGGGAGAGGCGAAAGCGGGCGGACGGCCGGAGCAAGAGGGGGGGATGGCCTGAAGCGAGCAGGGGGGATGGCCTGAAGCGAGCAGGGGGGAGCTGCGGTCGGAGCTAGCAGAGGGGTGGGGGGGCGAAGCGAGCACGGGGGAGGGAGGTTAGGGGTAGGGGCATTTTTGTCCAAAATAATATCCGGGTATCAAGTTGTTACAAAAAAAGTTTAGGATACAAAGTTGAAAAATGGTAATAGTTGAGGGTATCAAGTAGCAATTAAGCCAAATAAATAATTTCAAAAATATTCTAAAATGAAAAATGACAAAAATACTCCTGTTTCTGAAAATTGGGGGTGACAGGTGCAGCCGCTAGACATCCCAGAGTGGAAATAGGAACACATAACGATGGACTTTGTGTCAGGACTGCCTCGATCCCAAGGAGGGAAGGATGCCATTTGGGTTATCGTGGACCGACTGACGAAGTCTGCCCACTTTATTCCTTTCAAGGTGGGTCTATCCACTGAGAAGTTGGCGGCACTGCACATGCGGCACATCTACCAGATTCATGGAGTTCCGGTAAGTATTGTGTCTGACAGGGATACCAGGTTCACCTCTCACTTCTGGAAGAGCTTGCTTGACAGTTTGGGAACGTAATTGAAGTTCAGCACCGCCTACCATCCCCAGACTGACGGACAATCAGAGAGAACAATCCAGACGCTAGAAGACATGCTGAGATCCTGCGTCTTAGAATTTGGAGGGTCTTGGGAAGACCATTTGCACTTCGTAGAGTTTTCCTACAACAACAGCTACCAAGCTAGCATCGGTATGACACCGTTCGAGGCACTCTATGGACGTCGTTGCCGCACTCCACTTGCTTGGGACGACATAGGAGAACGAGTATTGCTTGTACCTGAGATGGTGACCGATGCAGCAGAGAAGGTAAAGATGATCAGAGACAAGCTCAGGATTGCCTAGGACAGACAGAAGCATTGGGCCGATAGCAGCCGACGGCCGTTGGAGTTCGAAGAAGGTAACAGTGTGTTCGTGAAGATCTTTCATACCAGAGGAACCATCTATTTCGACAGAGCAGAAAAGCTAAGCCCCAGGTATATTGGTCCTTTTGAAGTACTTAACAGGATTGGAGAAGTGGCTTATCGGGTGGCTCTACCCCCAAGTCTCGAAGGCTCCACAACGTCTTCCACGTTTCACAGCTGAGACGCTACATCCTGGACCCGAACCACATCTTGGACCATTCGGAGCTGGAAATTGGACCCAGCCTTACAGTGCCAGAGAAGCCAGTGACAATATTGGACAGAGGAGAGAAGAGAACCTGAAACTCTGTGACGCCGATAGTCAGAGTTATGTGGCGGCACAACTCACCAGGCGAGTCTACCTGGGAGCGAGAAGACAAGATGCGGGAGCAGTATCCGTATCTGTTTGAGACTTGAGGTAACCCCTAACCCTGCCTTTAATTTCGAGGACGAAATTTTCTAAGGAGGGAAGATTATGAAACCCAAAATTTTAGGATTTATGAATTGTTGAATTGTAGTGTAATTTTAGTTTATTATTATTATTTATTAGTCGGAATTAGAAAAATATTATTTTTAAATTTATCGTTGATTTTTGTTTGTGGCCCTGCCCCGATCCCGTGACCGGAGTCTGACCCGAGTTCGAACCCGGTTCCCGAAACCCAATCCCAGTTCCGAACCTATCCTTTTCCCCCCTTTTTAAAATTCTGATTATAGATATATATTACAAAAAAACACCCAACCTAACTGGCTTGGTCTCCCACGACCAAGCCATCACCCTATTCTCCTGCTCCTTCCCAAACTCCTCCTTTATTTACTCACGAGCACACCCCACCAGCACCACTTATCCCATTTCCCATTTAAAACCCCCTCCACCACCTCAACCATTCACCACCAGCACCCTTCACTATCATTCTTCAATTTTTCCTCACCCCTTCACTCTCTCCTTCCCCACCCGCGACCAGAGCTCGGCTCCACCCGCGCCACCTCCGACCGACCCCGTTCCCTTCTGTCACGACCCGCACCCTAGAGTTAGGGCACGAGAACGTAACAACGCCCAGCCTACGCCGCAGTGTCGGCGGTAGAACGCTGTCCTAGGTCTCAATGCATCTAACAGTATAAGACTAAACAGTTTATACTCCCCGAATGGGAGTGACATAGCAGATACAAACTCAATCACATCTAAGGTAGAGCATGATAAGGATAGATAAAACATGAAATCCAAAATAAATACAGGAGATAGAAGTCTAAGTGTCTAAGATACATAAACCCAGAAGTACATCTCAAAACTTAAATAAAGATACAGTAATCCACAAAGTAAATACAACTCCAGACAAAATAAAATAACTACCTAAACAACCTCTAATGTGTCTCCTCTAGGCTAGCAGGCACCTCCAGGCTATCTGTAAAATTTATCAACAGGTCCAGTCAGGACTGGAGCGAGCACAGTACATCTCAACAGATCATAGCAGGTTAGAAAACATATAACATGCAGTAAAGTAAGATACAGGTACTGAAGAAATGCTGTATGTAAACATGAAGAGAACTGTAATGTAAATATCTACTATACATAAAGAACTAACAGTGGCTAATGAGTCAGAGTACGAGATAGCACATGTGAACAGGACAGATTTGCACAGGATGTCGAGGTGCACAGGAATCTACACTACAAAGGAATTGTTCACACGACTACTAGCACTCCCCCGTATCCCCAATCAATACACAAGGATCTAAACAGGTTATGTTATTACACAGGATATCACATGGGGCCCATATAGGGTGTCACCCTCATTTTTCCGTATTTCGTATTTATGCTCGTAGTTGGATTTTGGCTTGTATTTTAATTTTCTCGACTTGCAGAATTTTGGGTTCTCTCGTATTTCGAGTTTTGGTTCGGCTTGGTTTTAATTGGTTTGGTTTAGTTGGTTGGTTTAAAATGTAGTGGAACACCTTAACCTATACTCCTCCCTCATTTCCACCACAACCACCCTCATTATATCCCCACCTAACTTTCTCTCTCCTCTTTACTCTCCATTAATTTTCTTCTTCTTCTTTCTTCTTCCACACAACACCACACCATAGGCAAGTGCTCCTTGCCACTACATAAGGACCCAATATTATTTGTCCATTAGCTTAAGGAGATGGTTTTGAACAATCTTAGGTCTTGATGTTTTGTGTTTTGAAGCTTCATCTGTTCTAGATCTAACTTTTTCCCATTTTCGAAAATTAGTGGTTTTGATCTATTTTGAGTTGGTTTTGGTGGGTTTTGATGCCTCTATGTTGTAGAGAATCAAATTTCACCCAAGTTAGAACTTAAAAATCCGAATTTGGAGTTTTATTGGCAAAGTTGTGAGATTTTGAACTTGGAACCCATTGTTTGTGTTCTTCTCAGCCAACTTGGAGAAGAAGAAGGCCACCCGGACCGTCCTCCCGCGCGCACTCCGCTGCGCTGCGCCCTTGCGCGCGCCGCCGTGCTGCGCTGCGTTCTCCCGCGCGCACTCCGCTGCGCTGCGCCCTTGCGCGTGCCGCCGTGCTGCGCTGCGCCCTCCCGCGCGCACTCCGCTGCGCTGCGCCCTTCCGTGCGCCGCCGTGCTGCGCTGCGCCCTTCCGCGCGCACTCCGCTGCGCTGCGCCCTTGCGCGCTCCGCCGTGCTGCGCTGCGTTCTCCCGCGCGCACTCCGCTGCGCTGCGCCCTTGCGCGCGCCGCCGTGCTGCGCTGCGCCCTCCCGCGCGCACTCCGCTGCGCTGCGCCCTTGCGCGCGCCGCCGTGCTGCGCTGCGCCCTCCCGCGTGCACTCCGCTGCGCTGCGCCCTTGCGCGCGCCGCCGTGCTGCGCTGCGTTCTTCCGCGCGCACTCCGCTGCGCTGCGCCCTTGCGCGCGCCGCCGTGCTGCGCTGCGCCCTCCCGCGCGCACTCCGCTGCGCTGCGCCCTTGTGCGCGCCGCCGTACTGCGCTGCGCCCTCCCGCGCGCACTCCGCTGCGCTGCGCCCTTGCGCGCGCCGCCGTGCTGCGCTGCGTTCTCCCGCGCGCACTCCGCTGCGCTGCGCCCTTGCGCGCGCAGCCGTGCTGCGCTGCGCCCTCCCGCGCGCACTCCGCTGCGCTGCGCCCCGCGCGCCTCGTCGGACGCGCCCTCGCGCATTCTGGCTCCGCGTTGCCCCCGCTCGCGCCTTTGGTGAGTTGCGGTTGTTCCTCGAGCACGTCTCTTGACGCCGCTCGCGCACCCTAGCCCGAGCCTTGCCCGGCGCCCCCCCCCTTGGGTCGCCTTTAGCTCAGCACACCCTGTGCTCTGGTGGACCTTGGTCCTTGGTTTCTGGCTAAATTTTGTTTTCTGAGATTTTCTTGTCCACCACACGACTTGACTTGGTCTAACACGTCTTGACACGATTTTCTATGATTCGACATGATTTGGCTTGCGGCTAGTTTTTCTCCTATCTTGTTAATAACTTGGCGTATAACTTCGTAACTTGGTAACTTGAACCTGTAACTTGATAACTTGGCTTGACTTGAAAGTGGCCCGCGGTGGCGCACTCCTGACTTGACATGACTTGACTTGCCCTGATAGCATGTAACTTGACTTGTCTTGACACCGTGGGTGTACTACTTGTTGCTCTGTGCAAATCACTTGTCTTGTCTTGCATCATGTCTAGGACGTGACTTCCTGGGTACCACGGCCAGGGACTCGCGCTAAATTGGATTAGGCTAATTATTAGATCAAACTAGAACATGGAGAATTCCCAGTCACAGGCAATCTCGTTATCTGGGCGCTTTAATGGACTTGTAGCTTGCCGACGAGTAGAGCACATTTCCAGCACACTGTCATGTGTTGCACCCTCTAAGTCACCTAAGGGTACATTTGTCTCCCGGGCAATGTACCCACCTATAACTCTCAACCCGCGGAAGGATAACTGGATGGTCTGCAGGGCTTGGGACTGGGAGTTTCTCACTTGCATCTTGTTAGTAATTAGGCTTGTGATAACCCTAGTTAGTTAAAGTAGTAAGCCGTAGTACTTGCTTGGCCGATTGTGAATGGATGGTGTCCAGCCTTGTCTAAGTCTTGTCTAGCTCCAGTACCTGCTATCTCCTGAGCATGTTTGTTTTATTTATCTCTAACGATAAATGGGTAGAGACAGTGAGCTATTCAGGCGAAGGGGTACAATCCCGGTCCTTGTTTGGTTTAAGGATTGTAACCTGGCTCCCGGAATGGTTCCACGTCCCTAGTCGTTTATCGCCCTGTGTACCTTACTACTTCTTTTATCCTTTATGTTCTGATATGCTGGCTTTTGTTCTTATTTGTGGCCTCCTTTGTGTCACTTGCTCTTTCTGGGGTTTGACCCAGCTGGTTTTGTGTGGCCAGATTTCGGAGCAGCTCCCGAAGATCTACCGAGCTTCCAGCCCAATGGTGACAACTAGACGGAACCCGGGCCAAGAGTGGGTTTTCCTTTTTGTTTTACCCACTTATATGTAAATTTATTCTTTTGAGGCGTTTAGCCGACGAGCACCTGTTAGCTCGATGCACATTTACTTACCGTCTGCCTACGGGCTGTAAACATGATTAACAAATCCTAGGGTTGATCATGTATGACTGAACTCTTGCTAGTCCTATCATTTTGTACGACTAGCTTCATGATCATCCAATATGTAATATTTGGGACGCCTTATATGTATATATTTGATGCTCTAACATCTTGTAACTCTGTTAATTGCTTGAGATTGAGACAATAGGCTTGACCTTAAGAAACTGCTGGCTTGTAGTAAACCCTTATATCTAGACAGCCGTGACCGTATAGTTGAGATGTATTCTATTTCAATATACGTAGCTGGCTGTGTCTGCCCCCGCTCTCCAGTATTCTGGTTCTGGGGCGTGACATAGGGTGCACATGATAGTATACATGGGGGCTCCGTGAACATGAGAGTACAAGATTCACAGGAGTGCACATGTAAAATAGAAGCACAGGAGTACATGATGTAAGTAAAACGCACAAGCATAATGTACCCGATGCTCCCGAGGGGGATAACATCGTATGTAGAGATCCATATAGTACCAATCCGTGTGACCAACGTGACAGTACAAGTAAAGTAATCTACTGCAGGTAATAATTCTAAGCAGGATATGAAATGATCAGAGAATGTACTCGCCTCGATAACCTGAACAGCTGATAAGTATAGGAGGTCCCACTGAAACCACAGAGTCCTATTTAAAGCAACACAGGTTACAAGGTGTTCAAGTTGAAAATAAATAAATCCCTACAGGCAATCTATATTATTCTAGGTTCTTCTAAGTCAAATTAACTCTAGGTCAACTCCGGTCAATAATTTAGTCAAACTAGGTCAAGCGTTGACTTATAGTTGACTTTGGGTCAACTGGTCAACTCTGGTCAAATAGGGTCAATTCTAGTCTAATATAAAGTGTACTTCGTTATTTGTACTTACGACACGTAAATCGAGATAAGAGGATTATCGGTAAGGTTGATAATCTTATTATAGTGATCCACGTGTCCAACTTGTCAATTTCAGCGATGTGAGATCACTGGAATTGACTGATCTCAGTTTCGTTGTACTAATCCCGAAATACGAACATTATATGAATTAATTATTAATTAATTTTAAAAAGGTTAAACTCAGAGAAATTATCAACAAACATTGTCGGACGATGAAATGAACATCGCCAACGTGTCCAGAATGGTCAAATTAGCTAGGATAGCCTACCCAACGGTCCAATTGGGACACAAGGGCAAAAAGGTAATTTCGGGTCAAAACGGTGTCCATGTCGGAGCCGTTTTGCACCAAAAAATGTGCAAGAAAATAAGTCTATAAAATATAATAAATTATATGTCTACAAAACCAGAATGTCGATACGAACCCAACGGTGTCTCCAGAATTGGATTCCGTTGACCCGATCTCAATTTGGCCTGTTGACCAGAACTTGGGATTCCGGTTTGCACGGAAATGCGTGCCGGAGCCAAAGTTCTCAAAACTCAGCAAACTACCTGTCAACGAGTCTATAATGATGATACGAACTCAATGGTATCTCCGGAATTGGATTCCGATGAGCCGATCTCAAATGACCCGTTGGCCCGGATATTGGTATCCGACTTGCACCGAAATGTGTGCCAGACCCAATGTCTACCAAAACCTAGCAAATTATATGTCAACGAGTCCAGAATGACGATACGAACTCATCGGTATCTCCGGAATTGGATTCCGATGAGCCGGCGTCAAAAAGTCCCGTTGACCCATAAAGTGGGATCCGCTTTGCACCGAAAAACGTGTCCGGGCCCACGTTCTCCAAATCTAACAAATTTTATATGAAAACATGCCAGAACGACGCCACAAGTCTAATGGTGGTGTCAGAAATGAAATCTGGAGTCCCGTGTTCAAAAATAGAATTTTATAAGTTGGAAATTATGAATTCGGACGGCCAACTTTGGCGTCGAATTCAACCAATCAAACAAGCTCACAATGAAACAAAACTGAAGGGGTAGTAAGAGGGTTATACCAGCTTCGCACCGGAACTGGTAGCACGCCAAACGGAGCTGCGGTGAAGGAGATACAAGCTGACGAAGATGGCCCCGCGAAACTGTCCAAATTTAATACAATTTAAACGGTTAACTTGGTGGCCGGTTTTCATGTATCAAACGATAAAATTAACGGACGAAAATTGACAGGAATGAAGGTGGATATACCGAGATTGCAACGGAGCGAAGAAATCGCCGATCCAACGGTCGGATCCAGAAAAATATGCACGAAGTCGCTGTGACGGAACGCCAATTCTGAGTTCCAAACTCGCGCGTGCCGACGGGATCTCGTTCAAAACGCGCGAATCGCCTCGACGGCGCGTCCCGGAGGACGTTGGCCGCCAGGGAAAGGCAGCCTGGGGTGCGACCAGAGGGGGGCTACCCACGGCGGGGGTCGGCCACGCCGGTGGGCGGCCGGCGGCGGCGCGGCAGCGCCGCTCTCGCGCGCACGCGCGCGTCAGGCTCGCTGCTGTCGTGGCTGTTGCGCGCGGCGGCGTGCACTGACCTGCTGCGGTGCACACTACGGCGGAGCCTGGCCGGGGTGGTTGGGGGCTGGTGGTTAGTGGTGGTGGTGGCGCGGCTTAGAGTGGTCTCGGGTGGATAGGTGGCGGAAATGGTGGTGATGGTGGTGGTTTGAAATGTTGAAGGAGGAGGAAGGAGATGGAGAGCTGGTGGCACACGGCCTGAGTGATGGAGGCCGACGGCCTGCTGGCCGGAGGTGGTGGCTCGGCCAGGGAGGTCGGGCCAAGGGAGTTGTAGCTGCTGCATGGTTTTATTGTTGCTGTTGTTGTGAGTGAATTATTTAGGAAAGAGAGAGAGAAAGAGATAAGGTGAGAGAGTGAGAGAAAAAGTTATCCAACTAGAATTTAGGGCCGGCCATAGGGAGGTGTTGGCTGTGTAAAAGTTTGGGATGGAGGGAAATCAATGGTTGGAATCAAATGAGGTTATCCAATGGCTAGGAATTTAAATGAAGAAATGGTTATTCCAAAGGGAGTTTAATTCAACAAAATTCTATTAAATATAGGAAAAATGGGGTAAATGGATATCTGATATTTTTGGGCAACAAAATATTAGAGTGTCATGATGGAGAAAATCATGGAGCTGGACTGGGCTCGGTGGAGCCAGATTGGGTCAAAACTGGACATTGTAGGAAAATCGAATTAAATTTAGGAATCGATGATCATGCACAAATAAGTAGCACATGGGGATTCCAATAAATGGGACACAAGTGGCGGACGGATAGTAGACTCAAAGTGGGCCATGTCCATAGTTGGGGCTGACAGGTTTTGGTCGACAGGGGACACACAAATCAAGTTGGAAAATGAATGTGATGCCGTGGCGTAAAATAAAATCGGGTCACGCGTCGGGAAAGTTGTGCGAATCAAATGGAGCTCAAAATGACGTATCTGAGGGGGACACAAAGGTCATGGGTGACGAGCGTCTCGAGTAGATCATCAATGAGGAGTTGGTTTCAAGAAACTGACTGGTCTTGCGCTCCCAATTTAAATGTCATGGTAACGCGCTGAAAATGATCAAGGAAAAGAGTGGGAAAATCAATTACTGATCGAACGGTCTAATTCGACCCGATGTTCAGCGAAGAAAAAGGGGCACAAGGGAACAAGTTTGGGTGGGACACCATATACCGTCATGAAGGTAATCGTGTCCACTCCGAAACTCGTGAAGAGGATTTCCAGAGTTGAACATCCCTGATACTCCAAATATCAATGGCATGAAAAGTACACTAACAGATAAATAAATAGAATAAAATATTTAATGAAACCAAACAATCAGAAAATAAATAAAATGAAAAAAAATCAACCGAATTTCAGGGTGCTCATATCCTACCCACCTTATAAAAATTTCGTTCTCGAAATTAAAATATCCCTACTCCCTCTAGGTCAAACCCCAAAAAAATCAAAGTCCCAGAACTTAAATAAAATATACCATCAAAAAAAAAAGAACGGCATACAGGGTCATGGCATACGGTGGTAGTGAAAGTCTCATCTAGGTATACTAGTCATGCTAACTGAATCGGTCATAGTGTATCAAAACACACAAGCAATCCAGGGTGCTAAACGAGAAAAGATGCAGAATATCAAATCATCAAAACTGTAAAACAGTCTACCATCCCATGTGAAAACTGGTACTCACCAAAAAATAAAGAAGGGTAACCACCAATCATCTAAAAAGGGTACAGAAAATCTAATTAAAAATTGAGGAATTGAAAATCACTTGCATTGAAATCCAATCGCATTATATATACAGAGAGAGCGTTAGATAGGGAAAACTAGCATCATGTGTATGGGGACATGTTCATACGGTTAGATAGTAGGCGTGTGTGTACGTGAATACATATGAAATTGTATATGAGAAATTGAGTTCCAAATCAACAGCTTTCAAGTTACACTAATCATGGCATATTGGTTAACAATCTACAATACGCAACCTATTTAATCATAACATGCATGGCTAACCATATATATATAAAAAGTAGAGACTTAGTTATGTATCTATACAAATTATAACATGGATGTATAAAAACTATATATCTATATAGATACATGATCATAACATAGAGAGGAAGATTAGGTTACATGACAGGGTATACTAAGTTAGAGTGTGTGTGTGTGTCCTTGTACAGGATTATAGCTTAGTATTGAAAGGTTAAATCCAGTTTTAGTTCAGCGTTTACATATAAAAAAAATATCTAAGAGTAAGCTAACATTCAAACCATGAAAAATATGAACATAATGCGGTCTCAGATTTTAGGGTTTGAAATATCACAACAAATTTCAATGGTCCTAACACATCCTAACATGATAGAAAAGAAACCCTAACATACTATCAATATATTTACCTACGCATACAGTTTAATATTACATGTTAAATCCGAAATTTAACTAAACATGGAAATCAATGTAAAAATGTTAACATGTAACTAGTTTTCAGAATTTTGGAGAACTTGAACATTAAAACTCAACTCAATGTTTATCACAAACTAGCATGTAAGAATATGAAACTTAAATTTATATTCCTACTTACAACAATGTACGCAGCTCTAAATATTATATTAAGAAAATAAAACAGTAATTTAAACTAAACATTTGGAATTCAGTATTAAGGGTTAATATGTACACAGTCTTAAATTTTACAAATTTAAACACAAATTTTCAACCAAAATTCTTTTGAATTGAAACCCTACGTATAACATACATGTGCAGTTATGTAAACCTAAATAATAACATGAAATTTATATTTAAATTACGAATTTAACATGGAAAAGCAGAGAACCAGAAATATTGGTTATGAAATTTGGACATCAACGACATATCAATATGTATCTGGATATGTGGAAAAATTAAGTGTAGCATGCATACGTGTTAGGCAAAGTGTCTGCTATATATATTCGTATACATATTCTCATGTCCCAATAAAAATTAATTTTTTTACATTAAGACTAACATTTAGATTCTTACCAAAATTGCAAGCAGGTGATTGACGAAATCAAGACAGTTTTATTATTATCTAATACAAGAAAAATGGCAAGAAGAATAATGATAAAATCTGTTTAAAGAAGGAACCGTCCTGAAATCCAGAGTTAAATTATCAAATCCAAGATAAAGACTAACAAATTCATCGATTCATTGTATTATGAAAAACTCATAGCAAGAAATTTCACAAGGTTTATAAAACCAACTAAACTTACTCCTGAGTTAAATAATAGGAAACTAGGCAAAACAACAAATAATAAAATTTTTTGAATGACTGTAACAAAGTAGAGAAAACAGGTTCAAAATTATTTAAGGTGCAATCCGATAATCATATGCGTCTATCCAAAATCATGGTACTCTAAATCCTCGTCATACTAGTAAGCAAGGCTACGATAATCACAGAGCCCTTGACTTATGCACATATCTCTAGAATCATGGTATTTAACATTTTTGCGGTGCCGCATGCTTGGCTGCAAAAACCTTAAATTCTCACACCCGAGAAATACATCCAGAGTCAGACTATATGTCCTCACCATGCTGGCTAATGTGACTATAGAAGACTAGATTCCATAACATAGATGACCTAGCCCATATAATTTCATCTTGCCAAAAATTAAATTAAATCAACAATGAATACTCAAAAATCAATTCAAAATTTATTAACGAACATCAAAATTCAAAAGTGAACACAATCCATCAAAATGCAAACTCGAATGCAACAGCTATCATCAAAATTCAAAATTCGAAAATCTTCCATCAAAATAAATACAAACTCAAATTCAACAATAATCCGTAAAATCAAATTTAACAACAAAAGTAAAATAAATTAAATCAAGGGAAAAAGAGAGTTTTCAAATCGAAGTTAAATAAGATTCTCCAGGGTCGTCCCAGGAATCTCTCAAGGGGTCCTAATTGTGATTGAGTACCTTCAAAAATATATCCTATTCCTAATGCAGGCTGTAGTGGCACTCTAGTTCGAATACCACTACACTTTAGTCTCGACCTGCATGGGCCACCACTAAAAACGTGTCACGACCCGCACCCTAGAGTTAGGGCACGAGAACGTAACAACGCCCAGCCTACGCCGCAGTATCGGCGGTAGAACGCTGTCCTAGGTCTCAATGCATCTAACAGTATAAGACTAAACAGTTTATACTCCCCGAATGGGGGTGACATAGCAGATACAAACTCAATCACATCTAAGGTAGAGCATGATAAGGATAGATAAAACATGAAATCCAAAATAAATACAGGAGATAGAAGTCTAAGTGTCTAAGATACATAAACCCAGAAGTACATCTCAAAACTCAAATAAAGATACAGTAATCCACAAAGTAAATACAACTCCAGACAAAATGAAATAACTACCTAAATAACCTCTAATGTGTCTCCTCTAGGCTAGCAGGCACCTCCAGGCTATCTGTAAAATTTATCAACAGGTCCAGTCAGGACTGGAACAAGCACAGTACATCTCAACAGATCATAGCAGGTTAGAAAACATATAACATGCAGTAAAGTAAGATACAGGTACTGAAGAAATGCTGTATGTAAACAGGAAGAGAACTGTAATGTAAATATCTACTATACATAGAGAACTAACAGTGGCTAGTGAGTCAGAGTATGAGCTAGCACATGTGAACAGGACAGATTTGCACAGGATGTCGAGGTGCACAGGAATCTACACTACAAAGGAATTGTTCACACGACTACTAGCACTCCCCCGTATCCCCAATCAATACACAAGGATCTAAACAGGTTATGTTATTGCACAGGATATCACATGGGGCCCATATAGGGTGCACATGATAGTATACATGGGGGCTCCGTGAACATGAGAGTACAAGATTCACAGGAGTGCACATGTAAAATAGAAGCACAGGAGTACATGATGTAAGTGAAACGCACAAGCACAATGTACCCGATGCTTCCGAGGGGGATAACATCGCATGTAGAGATCTATATAGTACCAATCCGTGTGACCAACGTGACAGTACAAGTAAAGTAATCTACTGCAGGTAATAATTCTAAGCAGGATATGAAATGATCAGAAAATGTACTCGCCTCGATAACCTGAACAGCTGATAAGTATAGGAGGTCCCACTGAAACCACAGAGTCCTATTTAAAGCAACACAGGTTACAAGGTGTTCAAGTTGAAAATAAATAAATCCCTACAGGCAATCTATATTATTCTAGGTTCTTCTAAGTCAAATTAACTCTAGGTCAACTCCGGTCAATAATTTAGTCAAACTAGGTCAAGCGTTGACTTATAGTTGACTTTGGGTCAACTCTGGTCAAACAGGGTCAATTCTAGTCTAATATAAAGTGTACTTCGTTATTTGTACGTCGAAACTTACGACACGTAAATCGAGATAAGAGGATTATCGGTAAGGTTGATAATCTTATTATAGTGATCCACGAGTCCAACTTGTCAATTTCAGCGATGTGAGATCACTGGAATTGATTGATCTCAGTTTCGTTGTACTAATCCCGAAATACGAACATTATATGAATTAATTATTAATTAATTTTAAAAAGGTTAAACTCAGAGAAATTATCAACAAATATTGTCGGACGATGAAATGAACATCGCCAACGTGTCCAGAATGGTCAAATTAGCTAGGATAGCCTACCCAACGGTCCAATTTGGACACAAAGGTAAAAAGGTAATTTCGGGTCAAAACGGTGTCCGTGTCGGAGCCGTTTTGCACCGAAAAACGTGCAAGAAAACAAGTCTATAAAATATAACAAATTATATGTCCACAAAACCAGAATATCGATACGAACCCAACGGTATCTCCAGAATTGGATTCCGTTGACCCGATCTCAATTTGGCCTGTTGATCAGAACTTGGGATTCCGGTTTGCACGAAAATGCGTGCCGGAGCCAAAGTTCTCAAAACTCAGCAAACTACCTGTCAACGAGTTCAGAATGATGATACGAACTCAATGGTATCTCCGGAATTGGATTCCGATGAGCCGATCTCAAAATGACCCGTTGGCCCGGATATTGGTATCCGACTTGCACCGAAATTCGTGCCAGACCCAATGTCTACCAAAATCTAGCAAATTATATGTCAACGAGTCCAGAATGATGATACGAACTCATCGGTATCTCCGAAATTGGATTCCGATGAGTCGGCGTCAAAAAGTCCCGTTGACCCAGAAAGTGGGACCCGCTTTGCACCGAAAAACGTGCCCGGGCCCACGTTCTCCAAATCTAACAAATTTTATATGAAAACATGCCAGAACGACGCCACAAGTCTAATGGTGGTGTCAGAAATGAAATCTGGAGTCCCGTGTTCAAAAATGGAATTTTACAAGTTGGAAATTACGAATTCGGACGGTCAACTTTGGCGTCGAATTCAACCAATCAAACAAGCTCACAATGAAACGAAACTGAAGGGGTAGTAAGAGGGTTATACCAGCTTTGCATCGGAATCGGTAGCATGCCAAACGGAGCTGCGGTGAAGGAGATACAAGCTGACGAAGATGGCCCCGCAAAACTGTCCAAATTTAATACAATTTAAACGGTTAACTTGGTGGCCGGTTTTCATGTATCAAACGATAAAATTAACGGACGAAAATTGACAGAGATGAAGGTGGATATACCGAGATTGCGACGGAGCGAAGAAATCGCCGATCCAACGGTCGGATCTCCGAAAAAATACGCACGAAGTCGCTGTGACGGAACGCCAATTCTGAGTTCCAAACTCGCGCGCGACGGGATCTCGTTCAAAACGCGCGAATCGCCTCGACGGCGTGTCCCGGAGGACGTTGGCCGCCAGGGAAAGGCAGCCTGGGGTGCGGCCAGAGGGGGGCTATCTACGGCGGGGGTCGGCCACGCCGGTGGGGGCGCCGGCGGCGCGGCAGCGCCGCTCTCGCGCGCGCGCGCGCGTCAGGCTCTCTGCGTGGCTGTTGCGTGCGTGGCATGTACTGACCTGCTGCGGTGCGCACTACGGCGGCGCCTGGCCGGGGTGGTCGGGGGCTGGTGGTTAGTGGTGGTGGTGGCACGGCTTAGAGTGGTCTCGGGTGGATAGGTGGCGGAAATGGTGGTGATGGTGGTGGTTTGAAATGTTGGAGGAGGAGGAAGGAGATGGAGAGCTGGTGGCACACGGCCTGAGTGGTGGAGGCCGACGACCTGCTGGCCGGAGGTGGTGGTGGCTCGGCCAGGGTCGGGCCAAGGGAGTTGTAGCTGCTGTATGGTTTATTGTTGTTGTTGTTGTGAGTGAATTATTTAGGAAAGAGAGAGAGAAAGAGATAAGGTGAGAGAGTGAGAGAAAAAGTTATCCAACTAGAATTTAGGGCCTGCCATAGGAGGGTGTTGGCTGTGTAAAAGTTTGGGATGGAGGGAAATCAATGGTTGGAATCAAATGAGGTTATCCAATGGCTAGGAATTTAAATGAAGAAATGGTTATTCCAAAGGGAGTTTAATTCAACAAAATTCTATTAAATATAGGAAAAATGGGTAAATGGATATCTGATTTTTGGGCAACAAAATATTAGAGTGTCATGATAGAGAAAATCATGGAGCTGGACTGGGCTCGGTGGAGCCAGATTGGGTCAAAACTGGACATTGTACGAAAATCGAATTAAATTTAGGAATCGATGATCATGCACAATAAGTAGCACATGGGGATTCCAATAAATGGGACACAAGTGGCGGACGGATAGTAGGCTCAAAGTGGGCCATGTCCATAGTTGGGGCTGACAGGTTTTGGTCGACAGGGGACCCACAAATCAAGTTGGAAATGAATGTGACGCCGTGGCGTGAAATAAAATCGGGTCACGCGTCGGGAAAGTTGTGCGAATCAAATGGAGCTCAAAATGACGTATCTGAGGGGGACACAAAGGTCATGGGTGACGAGCGTCTCGAGTAGATCATCAATGAGGAGTTGGTTTCAAGAAACTGACTGGTCTTGCGCTCCCAATTTAAATGTCATGGTAACGCGCTGAAAATAATCAAGGAAAAGAGTGGGAAAATCAATTACTGATCGAACGGTCTAATTCGACCCGATGTTCAGCGAAGAAAAAGGGGCACAAGGAAACAAGTTTGGGTGGGACACCATATACCGT
Source organism: Iris pallida (assembly GCA_029216955.1). Classification (NCBI taxonomy): domain Eukaryota; kingdom Viridiplantae; phylum Streptophyta; class Magnoliopsida; order Asparagales; family Iridaceae; genus Iris; species Iris pallida. Next base: position 24,757 of record JANAVB010030884.1, read on the forward strand.
CATGAAGGTAATCGTGTCCACTCCGAAACTCGTGAAGAGGATTTCCAGAGTTGAACATCCATGATACTCCAAATATCAATGGCATGAAAAAGTACACTAACAGATAATAAATAGAATAAAATATTAATGAAACCAAACAATCAGAAAATAAATAAAATGAAAAAAAATCAACCGAATTTAAGGGTGCTCACGTCTTCTCCGGCGCCCGAGCCTCTCCCGCTCGCCCGGTTTCCGTGGCCGCCCCGACCAGCCGGTAGCGCCTCCCGCACGCGCCCCTAGGCCGCCCCCAGCCGGCCGTCCGTGTCTCCCGTCTGCGCGCCCGCCCAGGCCACCTCTCCGGCCAGGACTTCGCCCTTTCGGCGTCGACCCCGCGAGCCCTGCGCGTGCCTCCCAGCGCCAGCGTCCCCGCCACCGATCCCGACGACTCTTGCACCCTTCCGACCGTTCCCCGCCATGCCCTAGCCCCGGTAATCGTCATTTTTCTTCGGCAATTTCGGCCAGACCCCGCTGTCCGCGCCCGGCTCAGCCCGCGTGCGCCCTGCTGTTCAACAGCGCTGTCCAGCGCTGTTCCAGTGCTTTTTTGCTGCTGTCCGCAAGTTAGGATTTTTTCGAGTCCGCGGGAACGTGGTTTCTATCTCTATTGTATCTGAGAGCTCTAGCCGAGCAACCCAAGGTATATCTCGTGTCCCCGTGTCCCTTCTCAGAGTATCGATGATGATTTTGGTCCCTGGTCCCGTTACGGGATTCGGTTTAGACGATTTCGACTTCGGAAATTTTCAAAGTTCGTTCGGTAGTACTTTTGTGCGGTGATTGGTTTTGGTTTTAAGCTTTGTAATTTCTCGGAAATTCTGAGTTAGTTCGGCAATGTTCTCGGATTTAGTTCTGCGTTTGGTTTATATATATTTATTTTGTGGTGGAAATGAATTCATGGGTTATTTCCCTGGTTTGGGATATTATTTGTGTGGTTGGCACAATTTCCCAGTATTGGGTTATTCCAGATACAGAGGAAATGCTGCCCAATTTTTCGTAAAACTATATATATATATATATATATATATATATATATATATATTATATATATATATATATATATTATATGTGTGTGTATGTATGAGTTTCAAAACTGGTTTTCCAAAAAGGTTTATTAAATAGATTTTTCGGGCGACGACCGTACCGGTCAATGGGCCCTAGCGAAATGCAAACGAAACCAGTCATTCTGGACGTTGAGGCATTAGCTAAGAATGATTTTTGGACCAATCTGAGACTTTTTAATATAATATTTATATTTATAATTATTTTCAGAACGTGTACTGCTGTTAGTATTTTGGTGCAGGGCTTCGGCCTGCAGAATGGACCGCTTCCCGGCATTCAGGATCCACCTGAGTTTTATTATTATTCTTCTAAATTTATTTATGTAAATAATTGTAAGGGCATAAGCCCAGTTTCCTATTTTTCTTTGCTGCGATCCTGTATTGCGTAGAATAGATTTTATTTATTTCCTGGTTTGTTGGTTTGACGTAAACACGTAAAATAATAAACAACTAATTATTTTATAGAAAATTAATATCATTTTCTCACATTAAACAATTAGAAAAATTACAAGTTTGTTATTTAAACAAATTCACGTTCTTCTCATTTAAAGAAAAATATTAGTTTTATATATAATATTACAAAATACAAATTTTTGCCAAATTAACCGGTAATTACCATTTTCCAATTAATCAATAACCAGCTTATTTTAATTAAATAACAACGAACGTAGAATTGCGACGTTAGACGATTTCCGGTAGAATAATTAATAAACTTAAAACCTGACTAGGGTCTACTTCTAGAGATTGTAACGAGCACACCTAGAATGGTTTCATATTTGTTCTAAGCCAAGGTTCTCAACTGTAGGATCTCGGAGACGAACCTGACATCCTCCTCGGAACCGACTTTACCGATCCAGTCAAACTAAACAGAGGCAAGTTACTGTTATATTTTTCTTGTATTTATTTAGTAATTGTCTAGCTGCATGTTAAACCACATTGCTACACGGAACCCTTCCTAGGGTTCAGATATTGATTGATTGATTATGGGGATT
>JANAVB010030885.1:0-72475 GCA_029216955.1 Iris pallida
ACATGCAAATTTATTTCTGTTTTCAGTATTGATATATATTTGATGACTTCGAGCTTGCCGACTATCTATATATCCCAAATCCAATTCATGGGAGAAACTCGTTGATGCCCGACGGTTTCAATTTCCCGATGGATCTTCTCTTGAAAGCTTCAGGGACAACTTGTGTACCCCTAACACACGTCCTCGTAAGCTTAGATCAAAATTTCTCAACCCCTACTTTATGAACTCCATCGGATTATATCTCTTCGATCTTGCCCAAAGCGGGATCAACCGATGAAGTTTCCTATCTTGAGATCTGCTCTCTATCATTTGCACTTCTATGTTCTATTCAACTTCCCCCGCACGATGATGGACTGGATGATTAGTGCGAGAACTAAGCCACGATCATTGGTCTATGCCATGTATCTGTCGATGATCTTTCGTGCTTTTCACATTCCCCTTGATGAGTGTCAGTTTCTTCCTGCTCCTGCCTATCTGTCCAAGGTACTGAGGACTTTTGCTGCTATTGCCCCTCCTGCTGAGTCTGAGTCTTCTAACTCTGATGCTCCTGCTGCTCCTGAGCCCGAGCCTCCTGCTACTCTAGACTCCATCAAGGCGATGTTGCACAATCGCTTTCATTTGGAAGATGACCACTGTACTCAGTTGGAACCATACCACCCTTCAGATGAGTGCTATCAGCAACTCGTTGTACGACCTCCAGTACATCCTGGCCACCCATCCTACTATGTCATTCCCTATCGTACGGGACCCTTCTCGCGAAGGTTACCTTATTGACGACACATGGGTCAGGCGGTATCTGGACCCAGACACGGCCTTTATTGACCCTCGGCTCTCTGCTAGCGACCCTTCAGACTCTGCTGGTCCATCCCGTGCTCCGTGGTGGTCATGGTTTAGTACCTGCTAATGATGCTGCTGACGTTAGGCTATAGTTTCTTTATGGTTTTAGTAGTATTTTTTTTTAAAAAACTTTGGGATATATTATTTCAATTTTCATGCATTGTATTTTCATCAGAATTATGCACTTTGGTTTTTATGAAATATAAAATTTCTAGTAGTTTCTCTCTATGATTGTGGTTCCACGTTATGTGATACATGTATTCGCTTTGTCTACTATTTATGGGGGAGCCACTTTATCACTTTGCTAAATGACAAAGGGGGAAATACTTGTGATATTTGCTTGTGCGTTGGAAATAATTGATAATACTTATGGACATGTGTTTTGAGCTTCAATATATATATGTGTGCTTGATTGGATTAAAACTTGTCTCAGGATATCCATTTCAGGGGGAGCCGACATGTTCATCTACGGGGAAGCTATTATCATTATTTCATGTGTCCAGTTATGAATGTTACGACATGCAAATATCGTATTTTTGTCAATTATCAAAATACCGGAGATTGTTGACCCGAACTGGATCGTAGTCAAGCTAATCTTGATAATTAACAAAGACAATATCTGTTATGATCCAACTTGAGACATCAAGCTCCATCAACCTCCAAAACAGACAATCTCCACACATCCGCACATGACGAACATCATCGACAATTGCTATGACATGCTATTTTTTACTTATTTTCTGAGTCTGTATTTTACTTTTTATTGAGTCTAGGCTATTGTAAGTTGAGTCGCATTGAGTATCTCAACCCTAGACTTTACACCCAAAGCTCCACAAACAAAAGTCTAAAAACCTGCCAAACCTAAAACAGTCCATTGAACATTCTGTCTCCAAGGAGACAGAGTTCGGCCGAACTCTGTCCCCTTAATTTCAGGACCTGATTTTTAGGGTTTGCTGGTTTTTATTTGTCCAACAGCTGAATTTTTGAATATTTGGGACAGAGTTCTGGCCGAACTCTGTCTCTCTGGACTAGTATATATAGGCCTTGATTTCTCTTATTTTCAATCATCCAATCTTCTTATCTTCTCTTCTTCTATACCCTATACATTCAAGAGCTTATTCTTCTCATCTAACTAGCCATAAAACTTTCCAAGCCCCCAAGGTGCTCAGTGCGTCAACTAGAAGTTTGTGTGTAAGAGTTCCAAAAGAAGTCACTTGGACAATTCCAAGTCTCGCCATCGGCGAATCTGTAAGAAGTTAGTATGCTCTTCTGAGTAAAGGCATGTGGTTGTACGCTATTTCACAAATAGTGGATTTCAATCCTGAGCTAGAGTTCTCATGCCTGGACTAGTTCTCCACAAGGGAAACCAGTTTAAAAACTACTGTTTCTGCGTATGCTTCTCTGATCTCTATTTATTCTGTACTTATACTCTGATTATTTTCTGTTGGGTGAACTTGACTAGAGTTATTTTTAATTGGCTATTATTGACACATACTCTATTCACCCTCCCTCTAGAGTTGCCTACATGTACTTCAATATCAATCATGATTTAATCCTAATCTTTTTTGCAAGAGGCGGTTTAAACAAACCAATTGGGGTGGACCCATGCTTCCTGCGCCTCTGGTGAGGACTAAGTACTGCTGTGCTTCTGGAGCGACGAGTAGACCGTGCTTATGGAGACGACGGAGTCTCTGTGCTTTCAGGCGACGAGTGGACTTGGCTTCGAATGACGATGAAGCTTCTGTGCATTTAGAGCAACAATGAAGCCGTATTTCGGAGTAACAAAGTCACTGTTACTGTAGGCGACGAGTAGGCTTGTGCTTCAGGCTGGCGAGGTTACTATAATTTTGGAGCGACATGCTGACTTGTGTTGGTTGTAGTGGGAGTTCCCAAGTCTCATGTAGAGAAGAGACCTAAGCTTCTGGATCGGCGCAGATGACTACGACATGGGAATGGAGATGGTATGAACATATCACCATCTTATGCCTCATGTGGATGCATATAAGTAGTTACACCTCTGAACTTGAAGTAGTTAGCTTTGGAGGAAAGGGTATAACACCCTTGTGTATCTGGGTTTGCACAAATAGGTAGCTACGCCTCTGGAGTGAAGACATTGGTTTCTGAAGTAAAGGAATGGACAAGGCCTACCCCTATCTTGCTTTTGAGGTCGGCACAGGCGAGTAGCTGCGCCTCTGGCTTGAAAGCTTTGGCTTCTGGAGTAAGAGCAATAAATACCCGCTCTTTAAGGACTTTCCTCTAAATTACCACCATAATATGGGGAATTCCAAGGGTCTAGGACTGACACTCATCATAATCAGTCTTAGGTTCATCCCATTAGGGAGAATTCTGACATCGGCCATGTGTAAGCACTCTGGGCCATTCTCGGTCCTATAAAAGGGAAAGTTCTCCTCTGAAGAGTCGTTGTCTTCTTCTTGGCATCCTTCACTACCATGCGAGATCCAAACTTAACTTCGAGCGGCGATCGGCCTTGTATAAGTTGGTTGCTGGTTGAGGCTTTTTCCTTCATAGGAGCCATGTTCTTATAGAAAAACTTTGTGTAGAAGGAGCCATCGCTGCCCTTAAGAAGTACATAAATGTCCTCCTTAGGGAGTTCAACTCTGGGCGACGTCTGGGGGATCTTCAAGGTCATGACGACCTAGGTCATGGGTAAATAGCCAACCCAAAGAGCCACAGATTGTGCTATATCCTTCCCATTCAGGGCTTCGCGACCTGCTGTGCTCTTTGAAGGCTCGGGCCAATGACTACTTCAGGAAACTGCTTGCTTTGGCCGAGTGGCTGATATGCTTCTGGGAGGCTACGCCCATAAAAAGGTCAGAATACGCCTCGATAGAGGTCAATCTTCTGGCATGAAGAAAAAGGGTTGTACTTTGACGAAGACCGAATCCCTTGTAGACCCTTCTAGGCTCTATCGAATATGCACCAGATCCTTTTAGATGAACAAATTAGTCCTTTGTGTGTAGTCTCAATATGTCTGTACTAGGCTTTGGTAGACGTAATATATAAGGGACATCTTTCCATATCTTCTATTTTGTCTTTTAGCACTTGGGCTAAGCCTTGTATCGTCTGCTCTATGGCAAAAGAATGTCATCAGCTGAGATTTTTCATGCTTCTACAACTGTGCGCCGAGCATATACTACTACTGATGAAGTAGATGATGATGGCCAAAGCGAGGGTATCTGCTCCCTCAGTGGATGCCGAGGGGAGCCTGCCTCTAGAGTTCATAATTACTTATGTCAGAATCTGATTGCTTTGAGTCCAAAACTGACTTTATCCGCCTTTCTGATGATATGGCTACGGAGGGCTGTGGTTCCTGGAGGATCTAGGCCTGTGGGACGGCTCAGTCAGGACTTGATTCTGCCAACTGTGAGGCTGGCCTTCCGACACTCCCTAGCTCTGCTGCCAGCCATGGTATGCAATATCCTGTATGGCTTGTGGGAATTTTCCAGAAGGATAATAGAGTATCGTGGGGGAATGAGAAATTTTCGTGGGTTGGACTCCCCTACCACTAGTTAATGGGTTGGTTGGCTTTGCACCGCCCTGGTCTGATAGTCCCCAGTACTCTTGCTGGTTACGAGGCAGGGGATGCAACACTGCATAACTATCAATATGCGAAATGGCTTCACCAGGATGTCCCCGTCTGTAGATGGATGTTGGGCCGTGTAGAAGGCTATCACTACCAGAATAAGTCGTATTAGCGACGCTAAAGCACGTCGCTAATATGAGAAAAAGCGTCGCTAATCGTATTTATCGACGTTTTTAGCGACGTTTTCCTGTGGTCGCGGAAAGCCATGTCGTTGTGTAACCCCAATTTTCCAGATGAGGGTAATTTTGAAATTTGTAATTATAATTATTATTTATTGATAATTATTTCATATTATGATTTTTGGTGATTTTTAATCATTTTTAAACTATTTAAAATTATGACTTGTGATTTTGACATTTTACTATTGTTTGGTTTTAATTTTGAGGAATTTGTCACCCCCAGTTTCCAGAAACAAGGGTATTTTTGTTATTTTTTCATTTTTTATTATTTTAAAAATTATTTATTTATTTATTGTAATATTTTGGGGTTATTTGAGTCGGGTTTGAATTTCAGCTCAATCCGACTTGAAACGGGGACCCGGGTAGTTTTGACTTTAGTGGACCCACACACTATTAGCCATGGCCCACATGTCATTTATTTTAGTTAGTGACTAGCTAATTTATTTGGATTAGGATTTATTAGATTAGTGTGTTAGAATGACCAAACTAGCCCCCGACTTAAAATCTCTTTTTAATGTATTGTTAATAGGCTAGAGGGGGATGTTTTTGACATTTCAAAAAGGTCCCCAAAGCAGCCCATAGCAGCATATGGTCGGCCACCTCTAGGAGGGGATAGGCACAAGCCCTTTGATATTTTCTATTCCTTCTATCTCATTTTCTCTCTCTTGTTCTTCCCCAAATTTCTAGAGAGCAAATCCTAGTGATTTCATCTCCAAATCAACCCCTCCTTCCACCAAATCTCTTCTTCCTTCTCTACTCCATGAAAGGAAGGTGCTAGCCAAGTTTGGAAGGATTCGGAGCTCGTGTGTCCATTTGGAATCTCTACGTGTCGGGAGGCCTTTTCTTTTGAATCTCTCTCCCGGAAGGTATAATCTCTCCTCTAAACCATCCATACATGCATAGATCTATTTTCGACCCTTAGGAATGACCCCCAAGGTTTGTGTCCATTCGTGTCCATTTCGTGTCCATTTGGACACTTGTAGAGGTGTCTTATGTGTAGGTTTGTGTCCATGTGGGAAAAATTCCTATTTGGACACATGGAGAATTATCTATACATTGATTTTGTATTGTTCTAATATTTATTCCAGATTTTACTTTGTGGTTAGATTGAGTTTTCCTATGTATCATATTGTATTATATTTAATATCTAATCTATATGTATATATGGTGGTGTATATATGGATATCTCATTCTCTATATAATTATATATATATATAATATATATATATATTATATAATATATATATATTATATATATATCATATATATATATATATATATATAAAATATATATATATATATATATATATGTATATAAAAAAAAAAAAAAAATATATATATATATATATAGATATTATATATATATATATATATATATATATATATATTTATTTTTTTTTATTTTTTATATACATATATATATCTATATAATATATATTATATATATATATATATATTATGACTTAGATATAATGGATATAATTTGATGGTGTGTGTGTATTGTGTTTGTATGGGGTGGTCGACCAAGTTTGGGAGAATGGTTGTGTGTACGTAATGTGTTAGGAGAGGTATTTGAGGAAATGATAGGGAGTGGTTGTTTGAGAGTGTTGTGTGTATGTGTGTTATATAGAGAGAGTGGAGTGTGTGGAGTGGTCTTGATTGGGGAGGGAATCCTGCTGCTAACAGCAGCAGGACAGTAGCCATTGCTTCCATGTTAGCCTACATAACAGTCCCTTAATACCCCTCCCCCCACAATCAGCCATTAGCAGTCCCCTTGAACCCATCCCTCCATTGCAGTCCCAATTTCAGACCCCAAATAGCCCTAAAACCTGGTACAAACAGTCCCTAAAATCCCATGTTAGCAGCCCCTACATGGTTGTCCATGTTCAACCATTCACCATCACTTAACATGCCCATGTAACAGCCCTTAGCTTAGCCTATTAGCAGTCCTAAACTAGTCCCTTAAACCCAGCATGATAGCCCCTTCCAAGCCTAAAATCAGTCCACATTGGACAGCCTAAAATCAGTTCAAAAGCCAACCCCCATATCTGCCAAGACAGTTCCATTTTTTCCAGCTCTCTAGATTGTCCTAAACCTGTCATTTAACTTGCCAAAACAGTCCCTAAAACCCCTGTTTTCAGTCCCCACATAAACCCCAACCAAGCCCCACAAAACCTATCAATTGTCCCACACAGCCCCAAACCTGTCCCCTTGGAACCACTGTCCTGCACAGCCTAGGTCAGTCCCTATTTGACCATATGTCAGCCATGGTTTTGCCCATGGCTGTCCATGTTTAACCCCTACACTGCAGTCCCCAATTCCCTATTTTCAGCCCTGGTTTTGCACCCCATTGGCAGTCAAGAACAGCCCATAGTTTCCCCAATTCTTGGCTGTCAACACAGACCCTTATTGCTCCTACAAAGTCCACAAAACTTGGCCTTAACTGTCCAAATACCAGTCCATACTTCAAGCCATGGACGGCCATTTCAAGTTTCTTAAACCAGCACATCCATTCCCTTAAAAACCCCCACTTTTCTGTCCACAAATGACCCCATAGTGACAGCCCATGTATACCCTTGTTAACCCCAATTCAGTCCACTAAATACCCCAATGGAAAACCATTCTGTGTAAGCCTATGTATACACATGTGTGTGAGTTTGTATAGGAACTTATAGATGAGCCAATGGGTAGCTATTTGCCTAGGTGTATGTGAACCTATATGTGACTATATGTTGTGGGTGAGTGAGCTAGCTAGAGTTTGTGTATGTGAGCTTATATATATGTACTTATATATGTATGAGTTATATATATTTGTGTGGGTGGGTTTATATATGTATTATGAGTGAGAATGGTATAAAGGTAAGGTAATGGGTAATGGCCAACATGTACCATAAGATGACTTAGATGACCTAAATACTAGGTTTTCTTGGTAGGTAATATTAGTATAGGAAAGTATCTAGCTATCCTAGGAAGCCTAGGCTAGTATTCCTAGGTTAGAGTGGTATTGGACAAGGTATTGGTATTTACCGTGGTAAGGTAATGTAGGTAATACATAGAAATAGGGTTTTTGAGTTTGGAGTCTAAGATAGAGTTAGAACTTGGTTCCCTTGGTTGGTAATGATCAAATATAGTGCTCATAGACTAGTTTTGACGTCGGTTGACCATTTTGACCAAAGTTAACAAAAGTCAACCGAGAGTCAAACTTAGCCTTTAAGCGACTAGATTTGACCGGAACCAAACCAGAGTTGACCAGTTGATTGAAAGTCAACAGTTGGTCAACATGTGACTTGTTTGACCTAGGGTTGACTTCGTGTTGACCAGAGTTGACCAGAGTTGACTTTTTGACCAAAAGTCAACTGTAAGTCAACCCTTAACCCAAATTGACCTTGTTTGACTTGGATTGATTTTTTGTGACATTGTTTGACCTTGATTGTCCTAGTGTGACTCAGTATGACCTAGTATGACCTAGTTTAGCTTGGTGTGACTTAGGTTTGACCTAAATTGACCTAGAATTCATTTAGAATACATTGTAATGCATCTTATTATCATTTTTGGACTCATAGTGACTTGTACTGTTCTATAGGAGACAGACACCACTCCTCAGAAAGTATATTCTCTTCAGACACTCAGGCTATCAGGCGAGTACATTCTCTGACCGTTTCATACTTGTCTGGATTTACGTTCTTGCTCTAGATTACTGTACTTGATGCTGACACGTTGTTATCACGGATTGGTACTATACGGATCTTCTTTTGGGATGTTATCCCCTTGTATTCACTAGATACATATTGTGATGTGCGTTTCACTTCCATATTGTATTTATTGAATACCTATATCCTTGTATACTCCTTGTGCATATTGTACTCTCAGTATCACATGAGTCCCAGGGATAGACCATTGTACACTATTATATAACATTGTACAACTATTGTATAACATTGTACATCTATTATATAATATTGTACATCTATTGTATAACATTGTACACTATTGTGGAAGATAACGTAACAGGAGTGGATCCTTGTGTATTGATTGGGGAGGGGGAGTAGAATTGGTTATGTACTCAAATCCTATTGTACAACATTGTATAACTATTGTATATGTCTATTGTACACCCACGTACAATAGAGTTACCATTGCATTTTCCTAGCCCGTTTACATAACAAGATTGTACTCTAAATCACATGTTCCTTACAGTTCATACTTATCATATTTAGATATTTTCTGTTATCAAATCTCTATTGTTTTTCATATATCTTCTTCTTTCAGCGTTTCATGTACTTTACTCTATTGCATGCTTTATATTTCCTAACTCGATATGAACTGCGTGAGATGTTTTGTACTCGCTCCCGTCCTGACTGGACCTGTTGAAAATTTTACAGAGGATGATGAGGAACCTGCACCCCTTACTTGGAGCTTACCTAGTTGACACTCGCAACCTGGACCCCTGGAGAGGTTCAGGCGGCTGCTCAGGATGATACCTTGTATAGTGTAGATAGCCTAGACTGTCCTTTTTTTTCATGTTTAGCTGTTGTCTTACTTTTAGAGTTGTATATTTTAGAGATATTGAGACTTTATTATTTCTTTCTGCTGTACTTCAGTTGAGGATTTCTTATCTATTTCTATCATGCTACATTCTACCTTAGATTGTGATTGAGTTATACCTCTGTGTTGGCCTCCTTATGGAGAGTATTCATATTATGTTAGTTATAGTTCATGACCTAAAACAACGTTCTACCGTCGACACTGCGGCGTAGGCTGGGCGTTGTTACGTTCTCGTACCCTCACAGTGGGTGCGGGTCGTGACACGTTTTTAGTGGTGGCCTATGCAGGTCGAGTTTATGTAGTGGTATTCGAACTAGAGTATCACTACAGCCTGCAGCAGGATTAGCATTATTTTTGGAGGTACTCAATCACATTAGGAAAAACTCTTAATCAGATTCCTCTTATCTAAATTTGCTGCTTATTGACTTCCCTTGAATATAAACTATCCTCATTTGATTTTCGCTTCATTCTCAGAAATTGCTTCTTGTTTTGATCTGTCTTCATGATGGTTATGAAGATACGATCTTATCGTTTCGGTTCGAAGGATACTATCGAGAGGCTGGCCACCTCTCGTCCTGATTATCAGGGCTTCGAGATCGCAGCTCTTGTTGTGCCGACTCAGGTTGGCGTTTCTGCTACATTGGAGGTGCACCTCTATCTGTACAAAGATTTTCTTCCGTCATTTCTGATTCTCTCAGCAGCGGTGATTCATGCAGCATCAGCAGCAGACCAGGTGAAACCAGCAGGGCGAGCTATCGTCAGGACAGTCGAGGATGCACAGACCGTTGGAGATCTTGCTACAAGTTCCATTTTTCTCAATTCTATTCCCGCAATTGTCTTTTATAATTACCATGAAATCCGATTCCATCTGTTCCTTGTTGATTGATTTATTTTTGTCATGTTACTCTTTTGTTGTGTTTTTTTTTCTGAGAAAATCATATGGGCTAGGTCGCCTAAATCATAGGATCTAGAATCCTCGATAGTCGTGTTAGTGAGCATAGTGAGGACATGTAGTCAGATTTTGGATGTATTCTCGGGTATAGGAATTTAAGGTTTTCGCCGTCGCATGCGGCAGTACGAAAATTTTAAATACCATGAACCTAGAGGTACGTACCATAGTCAAGGACTCTGTGATTATCGTAGCCTTGCTCACTAGCATGATGAAGACTCTGGACAACATGATTTTGGACAGACGCATATGATTAACAGATTGTATCTTGAGAAGGTTTAAACATCATACCCTTTTGATTGTTATAAATGACTTAGGAGTAGGGATATTTAGGTTTGTAGAGCTTATTCATAGGTAGTTCCTTCATAGTATAACGGTATGATGACTTGTAGAGTATCTGTACCCTAGAGGTGATAGTTAGCATTGGTGTTAGAATAGTAACCCATTGTAGATAATTCTTCTGTTATCTATAATACCAACCAGTTACACATAGGATGTTAGTATGCCTTACATCCTTGATGATTATTACTACTTTCCCTTACCTTTTCCAATGAGGCACCCATGACCAGAGCCTTCCTTTGAGTATAGTTGTAGTTTCACCTAAGACCGAGAGGTCTATTTGCATAGATAGTTTGCAGATGATATTGGCATATGGGATATAGGTTAGTTGGTATCGATAGGCCATTGTTGTATAGGGTTATAAACATGTTGTTTAGCCTATACTTGGTTCAGTTTTCCATTTTAGTTAAGTTCCCTTCGTGTTGAGTTTTTTTGTGTTGATCACCTTTATAGGAAGTATGTAGACCCTTCACTAGATACCATGTCCCCTTAATTCAGACCATTCATCCTTAGCCTAGTTCTAAGCATTGTTTCAGACCCTTATAAGTTTAGTCTGCCTTAACCCTTGGTTGATCAGTCATGTATATATATAGATGATATACTTAGGATATATGTGATGGGTTGTTGTTCTTGAGTATATATATATATATATATATATATATATATATATATATATATATATATATATATATATGTGGTATTTGGTATTCATGTGCTTAGCTTGTAGGTATTTAGTTATAGGTGACTTGATAGGATTGGGAAGTTAAGAGCTAGTCTATTATAGAGTTTCTCTTTTGCTAAATTCTAGTTGCCAACACCTAAATAGCTAGCATAGGTAAAACCCTAAGAAGTTGACCAGTTGATGACCAAGTACTTGGATGTTGATTGACTAGTGATTGACCCTTGACTATGTTTGACCTAGAAGGGGGTGCGATCATCTTAATTTCGAGGACAAAATTTTTATAAGGTGGGTAGGATTGTAACACCCAGTTTTCCAGATGAGGGTAATTTTGAAATTTTGTAATTATAATTATTATTTATTGATAATTATTTCATATTATAATTTTTGGTGATTTTTAATCATTTTTAAACTATTTAAAATTATGACTTGTGATTTTGACATTTTACTATTGTTTGGTTTTAATTTCGAGGAATTTGTCACCCCCAGTTTCCAAAAACAGGGGTATTTTTGTCATTTTTTTATTTTTGTTATTTTAAAAATTATTTATTTATTTATTGTAATATTTTGGGATTATTTGAGTCGGGTTCGAATTTCAGCTCAATCCGACTTGAAACGGGGACCCGGGATAGTTTTGACTTTAGTGGACCCACACACTAGTTAGCCATGGCCCACATGTCATTTATTTTAGTTAGTGACTAGGCTAATTTATTTGGATTAGGATTTATTAGATTAGTGTGTTAGAATGACCAAACTAGCCCCCGACTTAAAACCCCTTTTTAATGTATTGTTAATAGGCTAGAGGGGGTGTTTTTGACATTTCAAAAAGGTCCCCAAAGCAGCCCATAGCAGCCATATGGCCGGCCACCTCTAGGAGGGGATAGGCACAAGCCCCTTTGATATTTTCTATTCCTTCCATCTTATTTTCTCTCTCTTGTTCTTCCCCAAATTTCTAGAGAGCAAATCCTAGTGATTTCATCTCCAAATCAACCCCTCCTTCCCCAAATCTTCTTCTTTCCTTCTCCACTCCATGAAAGGTAGGTGCTAGCCAAGTTTGGAAGGATTCGGAGCTCGTTTGTGTCCATTTGGAATCTCTACGTGTTGGGAGGCCTTTTTCTTTGAATCTCTCTCCCGGAATGTATAATCTCTCCTCTAAACCATCCATACATGCATATAGATCTATTTTCGACCCTTAGGAATGACCCCCAAGGTTTTGTGTCCATTCGTGTCCATTTGGACACTTGTAGAGGTGTCCTATGTGTAGGTTTGTGTCCATGTGGAAAAAATTCCTATTTTGACACATGGGGAATTATTTATACATTGATTTTGTATTATTCTAATATTTATTCCAGATTTTACTTTGTGGTTAGATTGAGTTTTCCTATGTATCATATTGTATCATATATTAATATCTAATCTATATGTATATATGGTGGTGTATATATGGATATCTCATTCTCTAGATATATATATATATATATATATATATTTTTTTTTTCTAGATATATATATATATATATATATATATTATGACTTAGATATATATGGATATATAATTTGATGGTGTGAATGTGTATTTAGTGTTTGTATGGGGTGGTCGACCATGTTTGGGAGAATGGTTGTGTGTACGTGATGTGTGTAGGAGAGGTGTTTGAGGAAATGATAGGGAGTGGTTGTTTGAGAGTGTTGTGTGTATGTGTGTTATATAGAGAGAGTGGAGTGTGTGGAGTGGTCTTGATTGGGGAGGGAATCCTGCTGCTAACAGCAGCAGGACAATAGCCATTGCTTCCATGTTAACCTACATAACAGTCCCTTAATACCCCCCCCCCCCCCCCCCCACAATCAGCCATTAACAGTCCCCTTGAACCCATCCCATTGTAGTCCCAATTTCAGACCCCAAATAGCCCTAAAACCTGGTACAAACAGTCCCTAAAATCCCATGTTAGCAGCCCCTACATGGTTGTCCATGTTCAACCATTCACCATCACTTAACATGCCCATGTAACAGCTCTTAGCTTAGCCTATTAGCAGTCCTAAACTAGTCCCTTAAACCCAGCTTTGATAGCCCCTTCCAAGCCTAAAATCTGTCCACATTGGACAGCCTAAAATCAGTTCAAAAGCCAACCCCCATATCAGCCAAGATAGTTCTATTTTTTCCAGCTCTCTAGATTGTCCTAAACCTGTCCTTTAACTTGCCAAAACAGTCCCTAAAACCCCTGTTTTCAGTCCCCACATAAACCCCAACCAAGCCCCACAAAACCTATCAATTGCAGTCCCACACAGCCCCAAACCTGTCCCCTTGGAACCACTGTCCTGCACAGCCCAGGTCAGTCCCTATTTGACCACATGTCAGCCATGGTTTTGCCCATGGCTGTCCATGTTTAACCCCTACACTGCAGTCCCCAATTCCCTGTTTTTAGCCCTGGTTTCGCACCCCATTGGCAGTCAAGAACAGCCCATAGTTTCCCCAATTCTTGGCTGTCAACACAGACCCTTATTGCTCCTACAAAGTCCACAAAACTTGGCCTTAACTGTCCAAATACCAGTCCATACTTCAAGCCATAGACAGCCATTTCAAGTTTCTTAAACCAGCACATCCATTCCCTTAAAAACCCCCACTTTCCTGTCCACAAATGACCCCATAGTGACAGCCCATGTATACCCTTGTTAACCCCAATTCAGTCCACTAAATACCCCAATGGAAAACCATTGTGTGTAAGCCTATTTATACACATGTGTGTGAGTTTGTATAGGAACCTATAGATGAGCAAATGGGTAGCTATTTGCCTAGGTGTATGTGAACCTATATGTGACTATATGTTGTGGGTGAGTGAGCTAGTTAGAGTGTGTGTATGTGAGATTATATATATGTACTTATATATATATATAGGAGTTATATATATTTGTGTGGGTGGGTTTATATATGTATTATGAGTGAGAATGGTATAAGGGTAAGGTAATGGGTAATGGCCAACATGTACCATAAGATGACTTAGATGACCTAAATACTAGGTTTTCTTGGTAGGTAATATTAGTATAGGATAGTATCTAGCTATCCTAGGAAGCCTAGGCTAGTATTCCCAGGTTAGAGTGGTATTGGACAAGGTATTGGTATTTACCTTGGTAAGGTAATATAGGTAATACATAGAAATAGGGTATTTGAGTTTGGAGTCTAAGATAGAGTTAGAACATGGTTCCCTTGGTTGATAATGATCAAATATAGTGCTCATAGACTAGTTTTGATGTCGGTTAACCATTTTGACCAAAAGTCAACAAAAGTCAACCGAGAGTCAAACTTAGCCTTTAAGCGACTAGATTTGACCGGAACCAAACCAGAGTTGACCAGTTGACTGAAAGTCAACAGTTGGTCAACATGTGACTTGTTTGACCTAGGGTTGACTTCATGTTGACCAGAGTTGACCAGAGTTGACTTTTTGACCAAAAGTCAACTGTAAGTCAACCCTTGACCCAAATTGACCTAGTTTGACTTGGATTGATTTCCTGTGACATTGTTTGACCTTGATTGTCCTAGTGTGACTCAGTATGACCTAGTATGACCTAGTTTAGCTTAGTGTGACTTAGGTTTGACCTAGATTGACCAAGAATTCATTTAGAATGCATTGTAATGCATCTTATTATCATTTTTGGACTCATAGTGACTTGTACTGTTCTATAGGAGACAGACACCACTCCTCGGACAGTATATTCTCTTCAGACACTCAGGCTATCAGGCGAGTACATTCTCTGACCGTTTCATACTTGTCTGGATTTACATTCTTGCTCTAGATTACTGTACTTGATGCTGACACATTGTTATCACGGATTGGTACTATACGGATCTTCTTTTGGGTTGTTTTCCCCTTGTATTCACTAGAAATATATTGTGATGTGCGTTTCACTTCCATATTGTATTTATTGAATACCTATATCCTTGTATACTCCTTGTGCATATTGTACTCTCAATATCACATGAGTCCCAGGGATAGACCATTGTACACTATTGTATAACATTGTACAACTATTGTATAACATTGTACATCTATTGTATAATATTGTACATCCATTGTATAACATTATACACTATTGTGCAAGATAACGTAACAGGAGTGGATCCTTGTGTATTGATTGGGGAGGGGGAGTAGAATTAGTTATGTACTCAAATCCTATTGTACAACATTGTATAACTATTGTATATGTCTATTGTACACCCACGTACAATAGAGTTACCATTGCAGTTTCCTAGCCCGTTTACATAACCAGATTGTACTCTAAATCACATGTTCCTTACAGTTCTTACATATCATATTTAGATATTTTCTTTTATCAAATCTCTACTGTTTTTCATATATCTTCTTCTTTCAGCGTTTCATATACTTTACTCTATTGCATGCTTTATATTTCCTAACTCGATATGAACTGCATGAGATGTTTTGTACTCGCTCCCGTCCTGACTGGACATGTTGAAAATTTTACAGAGGATGATGAGGAACCTGCACCCCTTACTTGGAGCTTGCCTAGTTGACACTCGCAACCTGGACCCTTGGAAAGGTTCAGGCAGCTGCTCAGGATGATACCTTGTATAGTGTAGATAGCCTAGACTGTCCTTTCTTTTCATGTTTAGCTGTTGTCTTACTTTCAGAGTTGTATATTTTAGAGATGTTGAGACTTTGTTATTTCTTTCTGCTGTACCTCAATTGAGGATTTCTTATCTATTTCTATCATGCTACATTCTACCTTAGATTGTGATTGAGTTATACCTCTGTGTTGGCCTCCTTATGGAGAGTATTCATATTATGTTAGTTACAGTTCATGACCTAGAACAGCGTTCTACCGCCGATACTACGGCGTAGGCTTGGCGTTGTTACGTTCTCGTACCCTCACAGTGGGTGCGGGTCGTGACACGTTGAAGGCAAAACGTCGGTAATCGTCGCCATTACCGACGCGAAATAAACGTCAGTAATGACCGACGTTCACCGACACCACGTCGAAAAAATGGCAACGTCTCGGATTTTGGTCAACGTCGGTGAATTTAGCGACGTATGCTATTTTGTACCGACGTTTACCGACTCCGTAGAAGAGGGAAACTTGGTCGGTAAACGTCGCTAAATGTCGCAAAATGCAAAAAAATAAAAAAAATTCAGAATCTCCACAGAACCACATTTTATTTCTGCAGTTTAATAAATAACAATAAATACACAGAAGCACATTTTCTTCCTGGGTTCGCCGACCCCTTCGGTGGAACACTCAACACCGGTACATCACAATATACATATGTATCAACACAAACAAGAGTAAAAGTCTACAAGATTAAAATATCCAAAGTCGGTAAACGAATATCCAAAGTATACAACCAATATCCACATGAATCCACAACCAATAATGAAAGTCTACACAAACAAATAATCCACAACCAATACTGAAACAACATAAAAAATACTACAATCTCGTAAAACAGTCCTAACTCGGACTACTGCAGATCTGGAGGAGGGGCACCGTCGCGCCTCAAGGATAGGAACATCTCGTACTCCTTCCATGAAATCGTCACCGATGAAGAAGGTAGTGACGTCGGTGTAGTCGGAGGTAGTGACGCCGGCGGAGTCGACGACGATGAAGGCGCACCCAGAGGATAATAACGCTCCAACGCTGCTAGTCGCTCATGGTAGGAATGCATGGTAGATAACAGCCTCGTATTGCTATCAACCATCGAATCCTGCATCGACGTGAGCCTCTCGCCCATGGACAGCTGTGATGCCTGTAAATCCGTCACGCTGCGCTCTGTCGACGCTCTAAGATTAGTGATGCCCCGCTCTGTCCTCTCAATCATATCCCTGAGCTCCATAGTGCTGCGGCCGAGCGTATCCAATCGTGCTATGAGCACAGCATCGTCCGTCTGGTGCTGCTCCTAGATCCGTCGTAGCAGCTCGTCACGGACAGACTCCACCATCTGCTGGACTCGAACAGACTCCTGGGAGGGCTGTGGGCCATGTACACTAGCATAGGAGGCCCTAGAGGACTGTGTCTCTCAATCATCTTCAGAATATTCATCATGTTCGTCTTCCTCGACCTCATCTTCCTCATCCTCCTCCTCCTCATCTTCAGTTTCATCTTCGTCTTCGTCGGCTTCGCCTTCCTCTTCAGATAATTCTACATCTTCTACATTAGTCGTACAATGCGTAACTTCCGTGGAGTCCACATCAATAATATTGGTTAGAAGAGGTAGCTCGTCCTCCTGATAAGCTTTTTCGTCAACATCAAAAGTATCTCTAGCTTTAGTCTTGCATACTGCCTACCAGTCAGTATACGAAGTCTTCATGCACATCCAAGACGGTAGATTGTACGGAGTGACGATCACAGGCCAAAACGAATACAGGGATCCCGAAAGTCCGAAAGGGGTAAAACCGTCGGAGCAGAGACCCAATCTGACATTATACAGATAAAAAGCAAAATCTGGATACTCTCGATCAAAGTGCTTCCATGTTTCTCCATCAGATGGGTGATCCAACACTCCTTCGGTCTGTTCTCGCTTATGCCAACTCATATTTTCTACAGTTTCCTTCACCATAAACAACTACGGCGTCAACGACAAGCAGTGCATCGAATCGGTAAGCTTCCTTTCACCGACAGACTTTTCTCTACCACTAACCTTGTAGCGATCAGCACCACAAAATCTGCAGGTGCCTTCATCCTTGTCGTCTTTGTAGTACAACATGCACCCGTTGCGACATGTATCGATTTTCTTATATCCCATCCAGAGCGATCTCACCATCCTCTTAGACCGGTAAAAGTCTTTCGGCAACTTAGCACTCTTAGACAATATTTCTATAATCAACTCTATAAGTCGGTTGTAGCAATCTTGCGACATATTAAAATTGGACTTGATGCTCAATAATCTTGTAACTACCTCCAACGGAGAATGATCCTCACAACCAGGATATAATGGAGTCCTTGCATTCTCCAGCAACTCCATGAACTTTGCAGCATCGACGTTCGGTGCCTCTTCAGGTGCTTCATGATTGTCCAGATCGAAACTAGGCCCGGCCGAGGCAAAAACCATATTCACCAACCCATCGTCATAAGCAGCATGGTTGTGGACATCCACTTAAGGCTCACACTCCGATGCTAAATACACAAGTTCTCTGTACGCGCTCCACTGATAGTAATTCGGTATGAAACCCTTCGAGTATAAATGATATATAACTTCCACTTCTGGATGATATTTCAAGTTGCGACATCTCACACACGGACACTTAATTTTGGTACCGTCCATGTACTGAGGGAACGCCTTGGCAAACTGCAGAAACTGCTATACACCCTCTATGAATTCATCCTACACACCGCACATGTCATCAGGATGACTGTTGTACATCCAAGAATGATTCTGCAGATAGTAATTCAGCTCCATATCCATTTTAGGATAATTCTGTAAGATTGATACATGTAAATCGTTGAAACACTTGTAAAAGTAATATGCATATTAATCATAACATATCCTAAATATTGAAATAGATACTAAAAAGACAGTAGGTAGACAAGTATGTACATCATGATTCCCTTTCTATATATCCTTCTTCCAACTGCTCTATACTCTAACTGTTACTCCTTGCTCTTAGACACATCCACAAACCCTTTGACACCTACTTAAATATACACAATGGTTCACCCTCTCCCATCTCAAGCCTAACCATGTCCCTAGTGTACTGCTATATACTAGTCTAAACTCTTCCTCCTCTCCAAATACCTGGTACTAGTTAACCCTCCCCCTTTCTTCCACTAGCACACACATATATATACATAATGTATACAACCACACCATAGTTTCCAGGTTCTTTTAACCTAAATTTCCAGTTGGTACTAACCTCAATAGAACAAACACTCTCACAACTTAAAATACTAACACATGCTCACGTCTTACTCTTGCGACACTCCCTTTCAAAATCACATATAAACCCAACTCAAATCAAATCAACAACATAGATCTCCGATTTCTGAGATTCAAACTAAGCTTGAATATCCTCAACTGAACCAATTATCCAACCTATGTATCAAATACTATATCGAGACCCAAACCCAATATACAAATCCAAATTAATACGAAAATACACCTTGTCTTTTGGGTTAAGAAATTGGATAGGCTAGTAGTAACAGGAGACAAGGGCACTGCTGGTGTAAGAACAAGTGTATGCACTTGCAGTTCAAATTAATCACATTTGTAACCAGGTTATGCTGCCTGGGCAAACGCAAACAGGTTCAGAGGAACCAACAAGGAGACTGAGGAGCTTCGAGATCCTCTTGAGAACAGTTTTGTTTCCATATTCGTGGTTCTCGCCTTCTCCTTCAGTACATATGTTAGCCTTCATATAAAAGAACAAGACAACAGAGCCTATATCCATTCTATTCACTTCTTGGTGCATATTTTAGGACCTATACTCAAGAGCATTTACTCTCTCCCTCTCTCTCTCTCTACATATAGCTAACAAGTCGAAATTAGCTTGCGCTCATTTGATAGTTACTCTATTTTAGGTGCTTGATTGGAATCAGGATTGTTCACTAACATGCAATCCGAGCGATCATCAACTCATCGTCCTACATACACTAAAACGATATGAGGACTAGTGATCAAGTTTATCATTTCAATGAGTTCTCAAACCTAAATTGACATCTCTATAAATATTCAAAGAACTCTTCGGTTTGTCCATCTTTATATACATTTAGAAAACTTCCAAGTCAGAATACTTCCTCAAGCCTACGAAAAGCATCGGTCAAGAGCCTTCCTGGAGTCTAAAAAGCAACAGAAGTTGTTTGGGATCTAATAGCAAATGGAGCTCCATAAAAATGCTATCTAAAATGCCAGAATCTCCTATGTATCAAATACTATATCGAAACCCAAACCTAATATGCAAATCCAAATTAATACGAAAATACATAAGTGTAAGTACGGGATTAAGTGTACAGAGGTGAAATACATATGTGTGCATGCTTGAGGGTGTCCACGTGTCCAACAAATGGACACAAAGTGTCCAAAACCACACGAACACAGTGTATCAGTGAACACGGGGTCGTACTGTGTTCCCGTGTCCATTTTGGCCAGAAAAAACCTTAATTAGGGTTAGGGTTACCTTTAGAGGAGCTCGTGGTGGTGGAGGAGGAGGACCTCGCAGTGGAGGAGGAGAACTTCCTCGCGATGGAGGAGGAGGAGGAAGGGCATCGCTGGGGAGAGAGGGGTTGTCGGGGGAGAGAGGGGTCGTCGGTGGAGAGGGGGTCGCCGGGAAGTGGGGGTCGGTCAAGAAGGAGGAGGAGGAGGTCGGTGGAGGAGGAGGAGGAGGAGCTCGGAGAGAGAGGGGTCGCTAGGGGAGAGGGGGTCGCCTGGAAGAAGGAGCTTGGTCGTCGGTGGGTCGGTGGGGGGGGAAGGAAAGTTTTGTGAAATTTTCGAGTGAGATTGGAGGGAAAGGAAAACCCGATCTTTATATTAGAAGTACATTAGCGACGTCATTGTAAGACGTCGCTAAACGTCGTTATTTTCTTTGAATATAGCGACGTTTATCGACTATTACGCGACGTAACATTTTGTTTTTAAAATATTAGTCACAAAATGCCGCTAAACGTCGCTATATTCTAAGAATTTAGTGACGTTTTTTGACTATTATGCGACGTAATATTTTGTTACAAAAAATAAGTCACAATAAGTCGCTAAACGTTGGGAATAGAGACGAACTGCGATGTCATATTTATACGTTGCTAAATTCAAAGAAATGAGCGACGTTTTAATTAAACGTCGCTAAATTCGTCGCTAATATGACTTATTTTTGTAGTGTATGTTTTCCATAGTGTTTTGCCTATATATAATGGTTTCCTTGTAAATGATGAGTTAGTGGGTAGCGGTCTAACTTTCGGGGCCTTCCACTGGTTGCAGTCCATCCGTCCTTCCCACTTGGTGTACTGGAACCAAAATCGGGTGTACTTGGAACCTTATTTGCCTAGCCGTTTTGCACGTCAATCTGGCTATAGCCAGGCTAAGATGGGTAATCTGAACTCATGTCTTGGTTATGAGGGAAACCTTCTGGATGGTGCCAGGACATGCCACTATTATTATGCCGGTGGTACTAAAGCATAATTTATGATCCTTTCACAGTAGAAGAAGACTCATATCTTGTATTCTGCTGCAAAGTTTTACTGTGTCGCGAACAACTTCTCACCGGAGTACGAATGAGAGCGAAGTTTGCTTGAAGGGGCGAAGTTTGAGGTCCCTTCATGAGAGGGGAGGGAGGAGGAAGTACCTCTGAGTAACTCGTAGAAACGTCAGGTTTCTTCCTTGGTGAGTCCTCCTCCTGGTGAAAGGACAAGAATAGCTGTTGTACCCCAACGAGGTGGACCCTCCCAACAGCCTTCATTGGAATCGAGTGCCCTACCCATTGGGTCTTCTTCGCGGGTAAGTCTTAGTGTTTTCTTTTCGAAGTTTTATTTCGTACTTTTTGTTTATCGTCGCTTTTTTGTGTAGGCGGGGTCTACACAGTCTGAAAAACTCAGGGAATTTCCTGAGGAGCCTGCCTCAGTAGTGTCTCAAGTTGAGGAGATACCGTAGCTGATGAAACTGCTGACCCAGAAGATGTCCCTCCTCCTGCTTCTTCTGAGTATGATACTCGAGGCCCTTTGGAGCCATTGGCTTCACTCTGACAGGAAGCCTTTACGGGGCCGATTAAGGATAGACCCGTGGAGGTACCCGAGGCCGACGTGGTGGTAGCCGAGAGTGGGACTCCAGAGTCCATACCCGTGATGGACCAAGGGGACGTGGATATTGAAGGGATTACTCATGATCCTCCCCTCATACCTCCTCCCTATGTTGAGAGAAATGTAGAGGATAGTCCCATTGTGCCAGGGGAGGGGGATGATCATCCAACCAAGGAGTCGTCTTTGGCAAATCTTGGGGATCTGTCTCGACGATTGGTCGAAGGTCGCTTAGAGGGGTCGACAGGAAAGGCTGTCAAAGAATTGGCCTGTCAGGATATTGAAGGGACGGCAAAAATAACTGTTGAACAGTGGGTTGACGAGATTATTCGAATGGCTGCAGAGGAGGCGATCGAAGAGTTGGCTGATCTTGCCCTTGAGGAGATGACTGATGATTCAACATGGCACAAGTTGACATGGCCATTAGCGAACCGATGATTGAGGTCCCAGGCGAGGTAGCCACAGGGATGATGGTCGATGACAGTACCGCTAGTGAGCCTGCTGATGTCATTATCAAGAATCTGGCCATAGAGGCCGTAGAAGAACTAGTCTAGCAAACTGCCAACGAGCCTGCTGCTGGAGTGCAGGTTCAAGAGACTACTGAGGAATCAGCTATCATGATTGCCGAGAAGTTGACTGCTGAGATGGCTCAAACTCCTCTCTGCATGGTTCCAACTACAAATGCGTTTGAAGAACCAGCGAATAAGCCTGCTAAGAAACTAGTTGCGTGTCAGACAGTTTTAACTTTTATCGTCTTTGTGCCACCTACGACTTCTATAATGGTCACTACATCATCTGTTAAGGCTGCGGTACCTAGACGTGTTCTGGCTGCTGCCGTGCTCACGGGGCCTTCTATTGTGGCATCTCCGGTAACCCCATGAGTTTGGCTGATAACACATACTCTACCAATCTCTTGCTGAGCACAATTCGTCATGTATTGATGTGTGGCATAGAGGGTGTTTTACGAAGCAACCAATCCTTCAGACGGGTTCAAAATATAGTGGAGGCCCAATTGGTGGCCTTGTACGACTATCCGGAGTGTGAGGCTAAGGCCAATGCCATATAAGATCTGTTGGCTGAATTGGAAGTTGTTGCCTTGGAGCTCCAGATTCTGGAGCATGGTCTTCCGATACTAACCGCTGCAGAGTTAGAAAAGATGGTCTCCGAGGTATCTCAGTACGAGCAAAAACACCGGGCACTAACTGATCGGCTTGATTGAGTCCGAGATTAAAGAAGTCACCAATACTGAAGAGGCTCGGGTTTGTTACCGTACAGCTATGCAGGATCAGTACAAGGTCCTCCGGGAGCAGAACCAGAAGTTAAAAGTGACCCTGGCCCTTGATGAGAGTGACCTGGTCAAGTCTGAGGACTAGAAAGAGATCTTTTGCCAACATTCCGAGACCCTGGCTCGGGAGAAGGAAAGCATTGGCATTCGTCAGGCCGAGCTGGCGCTTGTATGCCAAAGCCTCTCTTCTGTTGAAGATGTAGCCACTCGCCATCAGGAGGTCGAGCATCGTGCCCGACCGTTGGTTGGCCCCCAGGTTGGTCTTCTGAAGAGTCAACTGAAAGAATTTCAGCACTGGTATTCTCAGCTTTAATCTTTTTTCTGTCTTCTTGTCACTCGGTTTGGGCCTTCATTTCTCTTTTGGGCTAGCACTGCTTCGAGAGAATGGTCCATAGCTCGAACGTATAGCCGGAAGGACCGAAAGAATGATCCATAGCTTGAACGTATAGTAAAGCACCATTCTTGCCTATTCGTGGCCTTTATTGCACTTTTGGGCTAGCAAAGCACCGAGAGAATAGTCCATAGCTCGAACATATAGTAGGAAGGGTCTCCCCATGACTGGTGCTACTAGTACCAGAGGACTAGTGAGGTACTGTTTGAAGTCGTCGAACGCGCGCTGGCATTCTTCTGTCCAGACGAAAGAAATCCCTTTCTTCATCAGTTTGGTGAAAGGTTAACGTCTACTAGAGAGATTTGCTATGAATCTTCTAATATATGCTAAGCGCCCTTGCAGGCCTCGGAGCTCACGGAGGTTCTTCGGAGGAGCCATGTCCAAGATCGGCTTAGTATTCTCAGGGTCAATATGAATACCCATAGCTGTGACGATAAAGCCCAAGAATTTGCCACTAGAAACTCCCTGAAATGACTTGGTTGAGTTCATCTTTAGTTGATGTGTTTACACTAAGTCGAACATTGTTGTCAAGTCATCCAAGTGGCTGGATTTTTTTTCTTTTGATGGCAATGTCATCAACGTAACATTCTACCGTCTTTCGGAGGAGCTTACAAAATATGGTGCTCATTGTCCGCTGATATGTTGCTCCCGCATTCTTCAACCCGAAGGGCATCACTGTGTAACAGTATATCCCTTTTGGAGTCCGAAATAAAGTTTGCTTCTCGTCTTCGGGAAACTTCTTGATTTGGTTGTAGCCTGAGAAACCATCCATAAAGGTCATACGCTCGAAGCCACAAGTGTTGTCGATCATCACGTCGGTGATCGGAAGAGAAAACTCGTCTTTTGGGCAGGCCAAGTTGATATCCCTGAAGTCTATGCAGACCCGAATTTTTCTATTATTTTTAGTAACTGGAACAATATTGGCCACCCAATCTGGGTGTTGTTCTTCGCGAATGAAGCCACTCTCTAAGAGTTTATTGACTTCTTCCTCGATAGCATCCATGATGTTAGGGCGAAAACAACGTTGTTGTTGTTTGACAGGCTTAGCATTGGGTAGGATGTTGAGATGGTGCAGCTAAACC
Organism: Iris pallida; assembly: GCA_029216955.1. Lineage (NCBI taxonomy): Eukaryota > Viridiplantae > Streptophyta > Magnoliopsida > Asparagales > Iridaceae > Iris > Iris pallida. Next base: position 24,613 of record JANAVB010030885.1, read on the forward strand.
TGACATATCTTCGTAGCTCCATGCAAAGACATCGATGTATTCTCGGATAAGCTGTATTAGAGATTCTTTGTCTTTCCCTGTCAAGCTTTTGCTAATGAAGATGGATTTACGGGAAGCCTCATCTCCTAGCTCAACTTGGACAACTTCTTCTTCAGTGGGAGGTTTGCACTGTTCGAAGCACCATTCCTATTGGGATCCTAGGCGTTGAGCCCAGGATTCATCTTCAAAGTATTCGAGTATTTAGTCTTCATCCTCGGCTGGAGGATCTGTAGAGACCATATTAACGGACAATATCTTCTTGAAGGCCTAACCGATACTGGTATCAGAGTCCCAGGTTGAGGAATCAGAGGAGTGTGAATACATCATGGCCTCAGCTTCGAGCTCTCCGAAGTTGTTGTGGGTATAACATAACCCAACCCCCGGCGAGTGCGCTTATAATAGTTTTAGGACTTTCCCTTTGGAGCACGAAGTCACAAGGAAAGGCGTCGTCCTTTGCCATAGTTCAGCCCTCTGTCACGTTTCAGGTCGTAATCCATTTTCTGGATGATGTTTTTGGCTTGAGTAGTGTAACGATAGAGTTGCATCTTGCCGTTATTGGGTTATATTTCTTCCGGTGCAAGTCGTTGAGGATGCTCCAATCGGTCGAAGATGATAGGTTCCTCTTCCTTCTTCCTTGCTGGAACTATGAAGTAGGCATTTTGAGATAGAAAAACTTGGCTTGCGAGGCTGGCGGTTGTCACTTGTGTTTGCAGCATATATAGAGCATTGTCTAAGAAATACCTAGTGTTCCAATGCGTACAAGAGTAATTCAAGACAACTTCCTATTAACGAAATGTGAAATTTTATCCCGAGGGATTACATCATCTAACGAATGCGCTTCAGTATTGGCCCATATGAAGTCTCCCAACTCTTCATCCGTGAGCACCAAGGCTACCGCGGAAGAAGGTGGAGGACGTTTCCCCTTCTGCTTGACTACCAAGGAGGCTATAGTCGGAAGTCCATGTCACCACAGAGTTGGCTTCGGAGCCTTCCATGGACGCCTTATTTACATAGGTTCCTGGCTATCCTATGACATGCTTGAGGATGATCTAGCCGAAGCTTTGCTTTGAAGCTTGATGACGAGAGGGGCTGATGTTTGGGAAGATTTTCCCTTCAATCGAACCCATAATGGTTCTTCAGTAATAACTGTGCTTTCTGCCTCGTCGTCGGCATCATTAGCGTCGTCATCCCATGGGACTGGTTTGTACAGATCAGCTTCTGTACAATATGCATCGAGTCCTCAGAAGGGATCAATGTCAGTGAACTCGGAATTGATAGTCCCTGTGAGACTCGTCTCATAGTATCGGTATTTATATACGGATACGTATTTTGCAGCATATTAAATATTTTTTTGGTTTTCAGAATGCTTTAAATTTTCCCAAAACTATAGGTTTTCTCCTTGATCGGCATATCGCCAGTATACCGGTGTATACCGACGGCATACCGCCTGGACAGATTTTCTACACTTTAGATATTTTCGATTTCAGATATTTTCATAAATAGTGTTTCGAATATTTTAAAAAATAGTGTTTAGATATTTTCGTGAATAGTGTAGATGCACCCTATTATCCAATGGATAATTAGTTTTGTTTGAATGGCCATGATTGACCTAGACTTTGACATGGATCATCATCCAACGGCTAAGATTAATTCTCCCTTATATATATATATAACTTTACTTTCTCGCTCCTCTCTCTTTTTATTCTCTTCACTCTCTCTTTATTTCTTCTTCCCTTCTCTTCCCTTGGAGCTTGCCAAGAGCTTGGCCTTGAGGTCTAGAGTGTGGTTTTGTACCCCTCTTGGGGTGGAGTAGAAGATTAGGCTTGGAGCTTAACCTAGGCAAGTACATCTTGCCAAATCCATGAACCATATTATTTTGTTGTCATTTTTATTTTTCTTGGTGTTAAATAATTAGAATTGCCTTAAACTCATTTTGTTAAATATGTTTTCCTTATGATTCTCGTATATATGCATGTTTCCAAAATTTGTTTAAGGAAGGTTTTGATTTTATGTTAAAACCCAATATTGACTTAGTAGAAAACTTGGTATCAAGAGTGATACTAGTGTTACCATCATGGATCTTGATCACATAGACATATATGAAGTCCTCGCCTAGTTTGTATACCATAGATTTTGAGTTTGGTGAAAATCGGAACCCGTTTCGGTATCCCGAGGACCTATTTTTAGAGCATTTTGAGGTATTGATCTATCAAATATATGAATTTGTGAAATCTAATAGTTCCATGTTATAGGAAATTCAATTCTATGCAATTTTGACTTTTGAAAATCCGAATTTCGATTTAAAATGAAGTTTTTATGGCCGAAACAAGTTTTGGCAAAAATCTAAATTTTGTTGCTGTTTGGAAGATTGGAATTCCGACGGTATACCGTAGTATATCGAAGGTATGCCAATTTTTGCACCAGAAACTTTCTGTCTTTAGGACGGTATACCACCGGTATGCTGTTTTATGCCGTTTTAGTCTGTTTTTGCCCATTTTAGCCCGTTTTAGTCCTCTTTTGACATTTTCTTCGACTATAATAATTTTTTAACATGACAAGATGATCTTGCTTAGTTAGAGAATGATTGTACACCCTATATAGACTTGATACTAGCACATGTTCAATCATTTTTATGAAATGTACTTAGCTTTAATTATTCTTTCCCACATGCCATAATATGTCTTTTGATAGATTCTTTCTTACAAGCTATGATAATTGTTGCCCTGCCTTCTTGCTTACCTGATAGTGGCCTGTCATGTCGCACTCTTTATTCTAGTACATGTCTAGCTCCTTGATAGTGGCTCGTCGTATCCCTCTCTTGTCTTGATATTGTCATGTCTTGTTGTGGCTTGTTGTAGTACATAATCTTGCTTGTCTTGTCCAGTCTTGCAAGCCTCATGTCTAGGATGGATTCTGCGGAATGCCACACCGAGAATCCAACAAGAAATTGTTAAGGACTAAACAACTCACTTGATTACCTAGATCATTGGAGATTTTTCGGTTACATGTTGCCCCTTTGGTCTTGGTCTTATATATACATGGTTTTTGGAGCTATCTGTCATGATGAGCACTCTTTCAGCGCACCGTCGAGTGGGGCACCTCCTTAGGACACATGTATCTTACTGCATTGTGTCTGTTATACTTGTTTTCTTTTGGCTTGGATCATTCAGGTAGTAGCAGGCAGGTAACTTGACTTGGATTTCTCAAACTTGCATGTGTTAGTAATTAGGATTGTGCCAACCCTAGTTAGCTAAAGTATCAAGCTGTACTCATTGCTTGACCATGATTGATGGATAGAGTCCATTCATGTCTAGTCTAGTCTTGCTCCAGTCTATCTTATTACAGTACTTAGCTTCTTGTTATTCCTTACATGCTATTCTTCCTACTACATGCTCGGCTTCACCATATGCTCACATGTCCAGTTTATTCCATGTATTCACTTACTATTCTTCTTGTATGTTCCAGTTTCCTTTCGTAAATACTGTGGTACCAATTTACTATTCTAGTCTCGTTTACTACTTTATCTTAGAGGTGTTATAATCTGCATGATGGTTTTAGTTCATAAGTTTGCCATCCTTTGTGGTACTTGCTATTGGGATTCTGACCCCACTGGTTTTGCATTGACCAGATTTAGTTGAGGAGCCCGAGGATGTTCCGGACCTTCCACTCGATGGTGACCACCCGGAGCACCAGGGGACTTGAGTGGGTGTTCTTTCTCTTACCCACTCTTTTCTGTACATATTTTTTTGAGGCGTTTAGCCACCAAACACGTGTTTAGCTCGAGTTTTGGACTTTACATTTGGCCTACGGCTTAGACATGATGTTATATTTTTAGACTGCAGCTAGAGCTGATCATGTATTACTTAGTCTTGATAGTTTTTCATTTTGTAATACTAGCTTCATGATCATCTATATATTATATTTTTGGACGCTTTACTATCTTATATGCATGATGATCATATTCTTGTACCTTACTTCTTGTCTGGGGCTGAGATATCTAGGATTATGTGACCTAGGATTGAATGTTGGTTTGTAGCAGTGACCCCCTTCTATACAGCTTATACGTTGTTTCAGAGTACTGGAGTACTTTGGTATATGTAGCTGGCCTGGTCCGTCCCTACTTGCCAGTATTCTAGTTCTGGGCGTGACATAGGTTTTAGTGGTAGCCCATGCAGGTCTGATTTATTAGATATGTAGGGGTTGCTGGCAGTTATCTCAGTCATAAATTCTTCTCTATTGATATCCTTAATATTACTCTTTACCTCTGATCTTTGACCTGATATCTGCTTTGATCGTTGATCTTTTCTGTCCCCTCGACCTAATCCTTGTGTCCATAATCTTTCAGGGGTACCGTTCCTGGTCCTTCTGATCGGCCTGTACAGGCTTTGCCGATGGCAGATCAGCGACCCTTAGTTTGGCCAGTTCAGGAGGAGCATCCTCAACATTCGGAAGCAGAGTCTAGAGTGGACCGAAGGGCAGAGTCGCCAGTTCCTCCTGTTCAGCCAGCAGTACCAGTTCAGTTAGAGAAGCCAGAGGGTGTTGTTCGAGCACTGGTGGATATTTTGAGAGATTTCATGGCGTCGGTGCAGCATCACCTTCAGAAGGATCTTCAGGAGATGGATATTGAGGTAGTGCTACCTGGTGAGGCATCTACGATGGAAGGCTTGCAGGTTCAGTCTACCATTATAGATAGGATCAGAGAAGCTCAGTCAGGAGATGCCAGGCTTCAGCAGCTCAGAGTAGAGTGTGTGGCAGGGCGCAGAGCAGAGTTGTATATCCATGAGGATGGGACACTCCGATTTGGGAGTCGTCTTTGTGTGCCGAGTAGAGATTCGACAGGAGATTATGTCGGAGGCCCACAATTCTCAGTATTCTGTTCATCCAGGAGGGACAAAGATGTATCGAGATAATCGTCAGCATTTCTGGTGGAATGGTATGAAGAGGAAGATAGCTCGGTTTGTCTCTCGATGCTTAGTTTGCCAGCAGGTCAAGGCTGAGCACCAGAGACCGGCCGGACTTCTTTAGTCTTTACTGATTTCGGAGTGAAAGTGGGATCATATTACTATGGACTTCGTGACTGGTCTTCCCAGAACCTCGACTAGTAGAGATGCCATTTGGGTTATAATGGATCGACTCTCGAAGGTTACCCACTTCCTATCTTTCAGAGTTGGTCAGTCTACAGAGCAGTTGGCCGACTTATACATGAGATAGATTGTCAGATTGCATGGGGTGCCAGTTAGCATAGTCTCTGATCAGGATTCCAGATTCACTTCTCATTTCTGGCAAAGTCTTCAGCAGAGTCTGGGTATCCGTTTGAGTTTCAGTTCAGCATACCATCCTCAGACAGATGGTCAGTCGAAGCATACGATTCAGACCTTGGAGGATATGCTTCGATCATGCACTCTTGATTTCAGTGGTTCTTGGGAGGATCACTTGCATTTAGTGGAGTTCTCTTACAACAACAGCTTCCAAGCGAGCATTCAGATGGCACCTTTCGAGGCTTTGTATGGTAGGAGATGTAGGTCACCCCTAGCTTGGGATAATATTAGAGAGAGGAAGATGCTTGGTCCAGAGATGATTGCTCAGTCAGTTGGAGTAGTCAGACAGGTTAGAGAGCATCTCAGAGTAGCTCAGGATCGATATCGTTATTGGGCAGATCAGTATCAATGCCATCTTGAGTTCTCTGTCGGCGATCATGTATTTCTTAGGATTTTGCCTACCCGTGGTGTCATCAGGTTTAGCGTACGGAGAAAGCTTAGTGCTAGATTTATTGGGCCGTACGATATTCTCGAGCGAGTAGGGGATGTATCTTATCGCCTTGCTCTTCCACCATCATTATACGAGGTACATGACGTATTTCACGTATCTCAGCTACGTCGGTATGTTCCGGATCTGAGCCATATCCTAGATTATTCCGAGCTGGTCGTTGGTACCGACCTATCGTATGAGGAGAGGCCCATATCCATTTTGGACCGAAGGGGGAAGATTCTCAAGAACCGGACTATCCGATTAGTTCGTGTTTCTTGGGATCATCACTCACCGGACGAGTCGACTTGGAAGCGCGAGGATGATATCCTAGCTCGTTACCTGTATCTGTTAGACTCGTGAGGTATACTTATTTCGTATATCTATGTTCAACCTTTTGAGTGTGATTGTAGGAATACATGATGTTGTTGTTTATGTATGTTTAATTTGCTTTTACATTTTTTGTACATTACTCTAGTTGGATTTTATGCTTTATGAGTTTTCCATCTTGATCCTGATAGCATATTTTCTTGGATTTCTTGCTTACTTTTGATTACCTTTAGGAAATTTCGAGAACAAAATTTTTCTAAGAAGGGAAGAGTTGTGAGATTCGTCTCACAGTATCGGTATTTATATACGGATACGTATTTTGCAGCGTATTTTATATTTTCTTGGTTTTCGGAATGCTTTAAATTTTTCCAAAACTATAGGTTTTCTCCTTAATCGGCGTACCGCCGGTATACTGATGTATACCGACGGCATACCGCCCGGACAGATTTTCTACACTTTAGATATTTTTGATTTTAGATATTTTCATAAATAGTATTTCGAATATTTTCATGAATAGTATTTGGATATTTTCGTGAATAATGTAGATGCACCCTATTATCCAATGGATAATTGGTTTTGTTTGAATGGCCATGATTGACCTAGACTTTGACATGGATCATGATCCAACGGCTAAGATTAATTCTCCCTTATATATATACCACTTCACTTTCTCTCTCCTCTCTCTTTTCATTCTCTTCACTCTCTCTCTTCATTCCTTCTTCCATTCTCTTCCCTTAGAGCTTGCCAAGAGCTTGGCCTTGAGGTCTAGAGTATGGTTTCATACTCCTCTTGGTGGTGGAGTAGAAGATTAGGCTTGGAGCTTAACCTAGGCAAGTACATCTTGCCAAATCCATGAACCATATTATTTTTGTTGTCATTTTTGTTTTTCTTGGTGTTAAATGATTAGAATTGCCTTAAACTCGTTTTGTTAAATATGTTTTTCTTATGATTCTCGTATATATGTATGTTTCTAAAATTTGTTTAAGGAAGGTTTTGATTTTATATTAAAACCCAATATTGACTTAGTAGAAAACTTGGTATCAAGAGTGATACTAGTGTTACCATCATGGATCTTGGTCACATTGACATACATGAGGTCCTCACCTAGTTTGTATACCATGGATTTTGAGTTTAGGGGAAATCGAAACCCGTTTCGATATCCCGAGGACCTATTTATGGAGTATTTTGTGGTATTAATCTATCAAATCTTTGAATTTGTGAAATCTACTAGTTCCATGTTGTAGGGAATTCAATTCTATGCAATTTTGACTTTCAAAAATCCGAATTTCGATTTAAAATAAAGTTTTTATGGCCGAAACAAGTTTTGGCAAAAATCTAAATTTTGTTGCTGTTTGGAAGATCGGAATTCCGACGGTATACCATAGTATACCGAAGGTATGCCGATTTTTGCACCAGAAACTTTCTATCTTTAGGCCAGTATACCGCCGGTATGCCGCCGTATACTGCCGGTATGCCGTTTTATTCCGTTTTAGTCTGTTTTTGCCCATTTTTGCCTGTTTTTGTCCGCTTTTGATATTTACTTCGACTATAATGATTTTTTAACATGATTAGATGATCTTGCTTAGTTATAGAATGATTGTACACCCTATATAGACCTGATACTAGCATATGTTCAATCATTTTTATGAAATGTACTTAGCTTTAATTTTTCTTTCCTACATGCCATGATATGTCTTTTGATAGATTCTTTCTTACAAGCTATGATAATTGTTGCCATACCTTCTTGCTTACATGATAGTGGCCTGTCATGGCGCACTCTTGATTCTAGTACATGTCTAGCTCCTTGATAGTGGCTCGTCGTAGCGCACTCTTGTCTTGATATTGTCATGTCTAGTTGTGGCTTGTTGTAGTGCATAATCTTGCTTGTCTTGTCCAGTCTTGCATACCTCATGTCAAGGACGGATTTTGCGGAATGCCACACCCAGAATCCAACAAGAAAATGTTAAGGACTAAACAACTCGCTTGATTACCTAGATCATTGGAGACTTTCCCGGTTACTTGTTGCCCCTTTGGTCTTGGTCTTATATATATACATGGGATTTGGACGTATCTGTCATGATGAACACTCTTCCAGCACATCGTCGAGTGGGACACCTCCTTAGGACACATGTATCTTACTGCAGTATGTCTACTATACTTATTTTCTTTTGGCTTGGATCATTCAGGTAGTAGCAGGCAGGTAACTGGACTTAGATTTCTCAAACTTACATGTGTTAGTAATTAGGATTGTGCCAACCCTAGTTAGCTAAAGTATCAAGCCTTACTTATTGCTTGGCCGTGATTGATGGATGGAGTCCATTCCTGTCTAGTCTAGTCTTGCTCCAGTTTATCTTATTGCAGTACTTAGCTTCCTGTCATTCCTTACATGTTATTCTTTCTACTACATGCTCGGCTTCACCATATGCTCACATATCCAGTTTATTCCATGTATTCACTTGCTATCCTTCTTGCATGTTCCAGTTTCCTTTCGTAAATACTGTGTTACCAATTTACTATTCAAGTCTCGTTTACTGCTTTATCTTAGAGATGTTATAATCTGCATGCTGGTTTTAGTTCATAAGTTTGGCTTCCTTTGTGGTACTTGCTATTGGGGTTCTGAACCCACTGGTTTTGCATTGACCAGATTTAGTTGAGGAGCCCGAGGATCTTCTGGACCTTCCACTCGATGGTGACCACTCGGAGCACCAGGGGACTTGAGTGGGTATTCTTTCTCTTACCCACTCTTTTTTGTACATATTCTTTTGAGGTGTTTAGCCATCGAGCACATGTTTAGCTCGTATGTTGGACTTGACATTTGGCCTATGGTCTTAGACATGGTTTTATATTTCTAGACTGCAGCTAGAGCTGATCATGTATTACTTAGTCTTACTAGTTCTTTATTTTGTATTACTAGCTTCATGATCATCTATATATTATAGTTTGGGATGCTTTACGGTCTTATATGCATGGTGATTATATTTTCGTACCTTATTTATTGTCTGGGACTGAGATATTTAGGATTATATGACCTAGGATTGACTGTTGGTTTGTAGGAGTGACTCCCATTTATACAGCTTATACGTTGTTTCGGAGTACTGGAGTACTTTGGTATACGTAGTTGACCTGGTCCGTCCCTACTTGCCAGTATTCTGGTTCTGGGGCATGACAGTCCCATTGTTGGCCACATACTTAATGTACTGATGGAGAGTGTTAGGAACGTTCATGTATTCATGAATCCATGGTCGTCCCAATAGCATATTGTAGTTTATATCAGCGTCAATGGCTTAGTAAGTAATGTCAGCCAACAGATCGCCTATTTGGCATTTCAGGTGCATCTTGTCCAAGGGTTCACCTTTTCCAGCGTTGAAACCGCTGATTATAGTATTCGATGCAGTTAGCCGATGCATCGGGATCCCCAAAACTTGGAGTAAACTTCGATGGATGATGCTGAACGAAGAGCCGTGGTCGATGTGGATGCGATCGACCTTAATGGCCCCAAAGTACCCTGTATAGTACAGGGGTCGGTTGTGCCGATTGTTCTTCAGTAGCATGTCCTGCTGAGTGAAGGTGATGTTAGGGATAATCTCAAACACACTATAATAATATGGACATTCAGCAAGGTTCTTCCTGAGCAGTTGCACCTGAGTGAGGAAGGAGTCAGCGTTCTATAAAGCTTCGCTGAGGGCGTCTCGAGTCTCCGGAGAAGCTCGAAGAGTGATTGTCGTATCGGAGTATTGGCCAGCTGCGCCAATATGTCAAAATTGTAGGGCATGATTGGCCCTACTACCGAGTCTTTTATCAGAGGCTTGTCAAAGAGAACCTCCTTTTGTTTATGTTTATCTGTAGCATGCGCTTGAGACGGGCTCGCTTACGATGTATTGAGGTTATTGGCCGTAACGGGCGGAGGTAGCTCTTCCTCTGGAGCTTGGTTCTCTTCTCGCTGGTGAGCCGAATGAGTGGTAACCATGGTGTCATCAGTTGTCATCGAGGTCATATGACATGACCTGACCTTCTTTCCCTTGACGTAGCGCACTACAGGCGTCATAATGTTTGGAGCAAGATCTGGATGGATCCATATAACTTCGCCTCACGGTATTGTAAATGGGATGAGCCCCTGAGCATTGTCACGAGGTGGTGGAAGATTGACTACTTCCATTGTCGTCCTTGGAATGGGGACTACGCCGTCTTGCACCTCCGTGGTTGGAAAACTTTCGAATTGGAGAGTAACCATGTTGGCAGTAACAGTCTTCTCCTTATAGTCAAGTCAGATGACTTTAGTGTCGATGAGACGTTGGATCTGTCTTTTCAACATATAGCAATCACCTATCGAATGGTGGATGTACTGATGATAGTGGCAATACTTTGGGTTGTCCATATTTTCTACTTTATCGGGGCGCTTTGGCTGTAGGAGTGAAAGCTTGCCGCTCTTCATTAACATACTGAAGAGTTATAGCGTATCGACATCGTTGAAGGAGTAAGTCTCTTTCGGCCTCTGTGCTTCCGTAGGCTTCGGTTCGCTGACGCCTAACCTTTAAAAATGTTGACGGTCATGGCTTGCTTTCCTTTTTCGTCTTTGGGGTTGCTGCTGGACCAGCACCTCCCTTTGTCTTCGAGAGAAGAAAAGTTTAGTCCCAGGAGCTGCACGTCTTGGGCCTTTCTTTTTGCCACATCTGCCTCTGTAATGAAAGGCGTCCATTCTGTACAAGGAGCACTGTGCCACAACTTGATTGCAGGAAGCATGTTCTTACGGCACGAGTCTATGAGCCTAGGCTCGGGTATACCAGGAGGTAACCTCAGAGCTGTCTGGCGAAAGCGCTTAATGTACGGGCGTACAGGCTCTTTTTCCTTTTGGACGATGTGTACGAGAGTCGACATCGTTATGTCCATTCCTCCTTTATAGAATCGATTGAGGAATAAAGTCTTCAAGTCTTCGAACGATGTAAACAATTGTCCGGAAGACTACAAAACCATTCATAGGCCACCCCCTGCAGGGCCCCTATGAATAGGTTGGTGAGGAGAGCATCGTCCTTCCCATCGAAGGACGTGAGCGTCTATAGATTGTATTTGGGAGGATAGACCATATTATCCTATTCGACAGGATATGGTTGCCGAATCCCCATCTTTTGGAGTGCTGCTAGTTTTGTTTTGGCATCATAGCGAGTGTATAACTCCTGGAGGGCCTGCTGCATGTCAGTTGACATTGTATGTCCTATTGTCGACAGAGTAGAAGACGACGGTGTTGTTTGGTTCACGAGGAAAAGTATATTAGATCCATCGTTAGCTGCTGGGTCAGAAGCAGGAGTGAAGGCAGCTAGAGTCAACCTCTCCTTGATCTCAGGACGACAAAAGCTAAAGACTGTATAGTATTATTCAACGTATTTAGGCTCGTCTCAAGAGCTTCTATACATTTCAGCTGACTAGAGCCTTCGCTGCTTTCTGCGTTGTCACCGTCAGCTATGAACACGGACATCATATGTAGATGAGTTGAAGGGACAGTGGATCTCTCGCTCTCCGGCTCGGACGCCTGAGTCCTGTCATCTTTAGGATAGATTGGAAGGTTGTAATATTCTTAAACTTATTGTAGTTGCTACCCCCAGCTTGTTGGCTAGCTGCGCCCGCAGAGGTATTTATGTACGTCATATAATCCTTCGTTGTATTGGCATGCGGGATTGTCACGGATGGTGGAGGACCGGCCACCCCGAACATCTGACATGGCATCTCCTTGTGGCAAAGAACCAGACTTGGTGCACATTTGTTGGAACACACCTATGCTAGGCACTTTCGTCTTGCTACTCCCAGGCTGCCTCTTGGGCTTGTTGGGCGAGGTTAGAGGATTTTGGATAGTTGCTTGAGAGATGGATTGCATGGAGCAACACGGAGTTCCTCTTCTTCCTCGCTCGTCGACCTCCAGTCGAATCCCTGATGTACAACCGCCATTGGTCGTAGTTTTTAGAAGACGGACTGTCTCTTCGGTGGCGATGAGGCTGCCGAGTGACAACAATAGTTGATGGTGATTTGGGTGCAATTATGCCTTGGTTTAGGCATTCCTTGTGCCGCAGGCTCCTCTTCTACTTTACGCTTGTAGAAAAGCGTTGGGGTCTTCATTCCTGCACTCCCATTGCACGCGCAGGGAAGCTGCGCGCAGGAGTGAGGATACAGAGATAGCTTCCCTCTTCAGAGTTTCTGCACGTGAAATACGCTCAGGTCCTGATCAGAAAGTTGTTGATGAGGTAGACTCCTTCCGTGCTTACAGTAATATTGTTCGCGTGAGTCTTTCTCAGTGGAGTGTGCCCCCTGGCTCGAGTTGTGCACATGAGTGCTCACGCGACTGCGAGGTTCTATCGATCGAGGCGTGAAGGCACTCTGGCCAGTTTTGTTTAGCTTTCCATTGGCTTTGCGTGTAACTGTCAATGCGGGCCTTTGGTCGACTATTGGCATAGCACTTTGGTTGTACAAGGCGCGTGTTGCCTTGGATTTCACTCTACTACCCCCAGAGGGTGCGTAGTATTCAGAATCCAATGTAGTGGTTGGCATAGCACTTTTGCCGCGTAGGGCACGTGCTGCCTTGGATCTCTTTAAGTTACCTCTAGAACATGCGTAACGTTCAGAGTCTAATGTAGCCTTGTAACTGCATGTTTTCAAAAATAAAGGTAAATTTGTCATTTTTTATTTTCCTATATTTTTGTTAATATTTACTTATTATTATTGTATTTTGGGGATTTGTTTAGTCGGGTTGGAGTTTCGTCTAGTTTTGACTTGTATTAGTGGTCCGGGTAGTTTAGACTCTAGTCGGGACCCAAAGATTAGATAGGCATAGCCCACAAACTCATCTCATTAGGCTAGTGCATTTAGACTAAACCCACATGACAAGTTTAGTCATTTAAAGATTAGAAACTTGACCCTTTTGACCCCAAACCTTTGCATACTCCTAGTTAACCAAAGGTAGACTTGATGAGGGAAACTTAGACATTTCCCAATCCCATTTAGGTCTCCCATATGGCAGCCCACCTTCCTATTAAAGCCCCACTTCATCTTCTCCCTCTTTTCATTTTCATTTTAAGCCCTAATTTAGGAGCTTTTTTTTCCAAATTGCTCCTACACCCTAATTTCTTCCAAATTGTGCCAATTCGTTTCATTATCTTCCCCTTGGAGGGAGAAGCCTCTATTGGCTAGCTAAGAAGGGATTGGAAGGATTTGGAGCCTTGAAGCTTAGTGGAGATCTAGATCTGGGAATTTTACATTGAGAATCCATCTCCCTTTTGGTATGAGCTCTCTAAATACTTCCGTTCCATTTCATTAGTGTAACTACATTCATTTAGGACCCTATTTGCATTAGGGTACCATTAGAGTGCAGTTGAGGCTCTCCTCTTCCTATTTGAAGGTTTTTCCCCTTTCATTTTGATACAAATTGGAGAAAATCGAATTTGGGACCACCAAGTGTTCGATACGTGTCCCCAAAGGAACTTTCATATCCTTTTTGAGTCGAGATTGGGTGTATGTGTCCTAAATAGGATACGTGGTGTTGTGTTATGGTATTTCATGATATACATGGTTAGATTGGGGTATATACATGTGTTTCTTTTGTCCAAATAATCCAAATTCGTCATAATATTCATCTACGTTTTTAGTAGCCATAACAACTTAGAAATGTCATAACTTCTAGCTCAAGACTCTGATTAATCTCCTATTTTTTTAAAAGAACCGTATCGAAGTTAACTTTCCAAATATATATATTAATAGGCCAAATTTGTTCTACAACTTTTTGTAAAATTGTTTGAGTGTCAGCTGTCCGAAAGATGAACGTGTTTCGGTATTTTTGCGTTTTTGGGAGTTTCGGACACGAAAATGCGATCCGTTTGACGTTTCGGAAAGCTAATATGAAGGGCTATGACATAATTTAATCCTAAAATTTAGTGAATAGGTCTAATAGATGCAGTATTAGTTTTAAGTAAAAAATTGACTATACGACATAGGCATTTTGTGTATCCTATGAGCCTATGTAGTATGGATATCAAATAAATGTCGGTATCATAGTTTGTCAAGAATATGTATGATATATATATATATATATATATATATATATATATATATATATATATATATAAAATATATATATATATATATATTATTGTTAGGTAATATGTGTTAGTTAGTGTGTGTTAATGTTGATACAAATGGTTAACAAGTAAGCCAAATATAGATAAGTTATGTGTCAAGGTATTAAAGTTGTGGACAAGGTACTAGTGTAATACTTGGGTACCATGAGGATATTGGTATCATGAGACTCAAGTATCATGAATAAGGATAAGTGAGTATTGGAACTTGAGTAAGATATCCTATTTGGTATCAAGTATTAGTATTAGAGTTAGTTGGATAAGTATATGGGAGGATAAGGTATTGGTCAAGATACTAAGATATTGGGTATTAGGACTAGGTAATAGATAATATCAAGATGTCAAGTGCTAAGAGTAGGATGATTGTGTCCATGTGTGTGTGAGTGGTTAGATATATGTTGGAATACCTTAAGTTAGTGTCTAGAGTGTGGTTAGTATTATATGTTAGATAGATGGTTTGATATGATAGTTAGAGTTTGTTAGTTAGATGTCTATCTTTGTTAGAGTTAGGTATCTTAGGATATAGACATCTAAGTTAGATATGTTAGAATTAAGATACTTGGTATCTTGAGATACAAAGTAGTATCTTAGGATACTAAGGTAATGTGAGATATCTTAGGATATTGGTTTACCTTCACCAAGGTAATAGAGTTTACCCTATTACAAGGTGAGGTATTGAGTTGCCTTTAATGTAATGGGTTTACCTTCAAGGTAATAAAAATTACCTAAGATAAGGGTAAGGTAATAGCAAGGTATTGGTAGGATACTAGGATAGATACTTAGAGACTAGTCTAAGGTTTATTTAGGATCTATTAGCCTAGGTTAGTGGGTTATCTACTAGCCTAAGGTAAATATTACTAGGGTAAGGGTATTACCTAGTATCCAACGTATTGGGATACCTTGGTAGATAATGGTTAGAATTGGGGTATTACATAGATGGATAGAATATTAGGATATAGGCTAGTGTTGGTATCCTAGATTATAGGATATTATCCCATGGGTAGTGTATAGAGTATATCTATATATATGTTGAGTTGGTTATCTACCATTTTGGGGGAGAAGGGTATAATGTATATGTATGTATTAGAGTATCTTAGGATAGTATCTTTAGATGAGTTAGCCAGTATCTTAGGATATCTAAGATAGTATCCTAGATAGATATGTTAGTATCTTGGATAGGTAATTAGATACCGTATGTATCCTAAACTAGAAGTTAGTATCTATGTTAGAGTGAGTATCCTATGTAAGTTGGTATCTTGGTTAGATGACTTGGGATAGCTAGTAGATGTTAAAGAGTAGGTATGATAGTATCCTGAGGGTATCAAAAGAGTAGGATATTAGGATATGGTTAGAGTGGTATCTTGAGATACCAAAGTAGTATCTTGGGTTATCGTAGATTTACCTTTTTTTTCTTAAGGTAATAGTTTACCTTCAAGGCAAGGTATTGGGTTTACCTAGGTAACTAAGGTTAGATATCTAAGTTATTAGTTAGCTAGTAGCTTGGGGGTATATAGATAGCAACTAGATACCTAAGTATGGGTATTGGGTATTAAGGTATGTTTACTTATATTAACGTATTTGACTTCCAACCAAGGTTTGGTATTGGGATACCAATAGGACCAAGGTATATGATATCTTGGTAGGTAATGGTTAGGATAGGATGCTTGACTTAGATTTGACCATGTTTGACCAAGGTTGACTATTTTGACTCAAAGTTAACTGTAAGTCAACATTGGACCTAAATTGGACGAAGAGTTGATCAGAGTTGACCAGTTGACCAAAGTCAACTGTGAGTCAACCATTGACCCAATTCGACCTAGAATGGATTAGGAGTTGACCAGAGTTGACTAGTTAACCAAACGTCAATTGTAGGTTAACCATTGACCTAGATTACATAGTTTAACTTTGTTTGACTGACCTTGACCTAGTTTGACTTATCTTGACCAAGTTTGACTTACTTTGACCTAGATTGACCTAGTTTAACTTTGTTTGATTTACGTTGACCTAGTTTGACTTTGTTAAACTTACCTTGACCTTGTTTGACTTTGTTTGACTTACCATGACTTAGTATGACTTTGTATGACCTAGTGTGACTTAGTATGACTGAGTTTGACCTAGATGCATAAACTAGAATATCATGCCATACACTATCAAACCCTAATTAACTCATGTATATCTCATCTTTAGGTCTGTGACATCACTCTGAGCATTGATTCTTATTGATAGCTTAGGACCACAGGCGAGTACATTATCTGATAGTTTTTATTATCTTGATATCTGCTATATCCGATTCAGTTGTAGTATTTTACTTGATTCCCGATACGATGGTACACGGACTAGTATACGTCAGATCCTGTCATGAGATGTTATTCTGGACTTTCTTGGTATATGGGTGCATTGTTCGATCTTGTTCCATGTACTTGTATAGACACCGATTTGAGAGTGGACTGCCCCTCTGCTTTTGAATCATGTGTCATGACGTGTCATGTCCGGATCTATTATACTACTCGAGGATGGAGAGTTATTAGTGGTTATGTGATCAATATCCCTCCTGCATTCCTGTTACTACTTGTGCATAGCTCCACCCTCACCACATGTAGGGTATAGCCTGACCTGATACTACTTGTGCATAGCGTTCCATTTTGGCCAGCCTAATCTCCAAGTTTACCTGTGCTTGTTCTTGTGCATAGCCGTCAAATGGAACATCCTGACCCAAGCCGATCACATAACGCTCTAATATCTCAAGACACCATTTATGTTTACATTATACATCAGATATTTTTATACTATTCTATATTCCTATATTTTATACCCTGACATGATATCCAGTTTTATATATTATGTTTATATTCCAGTCTTGATATTTCATCTTGTATTCCATTATAATTGTCTCTTATAGAATTTGTTAATTTACATGGAACTGTTGTTAGCGTTTGTACTTGCTCATATCTTGACAGGATAATCCCGTTGATATTTACAGATGATATAGAGGCTAACTGCTCGACCATATATGGGTTTGGCATAGACGGTGAGTACTACATGGACATCCCTGTGGAGCCGGTGCCCATTAAGAATACACCGTCTGCTTAGACTTAGACTAGTTAGGCTTGATTGGACTGCGATCCAGCTAGTACTTGAGACTTGTAGTATACTTTATATTTTGGGATCCTATGTTATGTTTTGAACTCTAAACTTGTGTTGTGATCTTGCATCTATTTCCAGTTTATCTTTCTATCATATCTTATCATATTTTGTGGTATCTTCCTTAGATGTCTTGTGATTGAGTTATGACTTTATATACCTCCGTGCGGAGATAACAGATTTATATATTATATCTAGATGTTGTATATTGTAGACGACCTATACAATGTTCTACCGCCGATTCTACGATGTAGGATGGACGTACCCACGTGCTCGTGCCCCTAATCAGGGTGCGGGTCGTGACAGCCTTACCCGATGGATAGGCAATTCTGTCAAAGACAGTTCTTCTCGTCGGCACTGCTCCCTCTATAAGCGGTTGAGCTACTGTGCGCTTCCTTCGACGTTGTGCCTTTGTTAGGCCTGCCGCAGAAGAGTCGTACTATTCGCCTCGCTTTCCCGGAGTGGGAATCGTTCGAGGCGGCGTAGCGGAGTAGCAAAAATCTTCTTTGGAGCTTCGTCGGTTAGGGAATTCTATAGCGTAGTCCCCTCCGTCGTGCTGCGGTCGCCGCCGGCTTCGGTACCCAGGTGCGTTGAGTCTTCTTCGGTTTTACAAAACTCTTCGAAGGACTCGACTTCTTCTCAGAAATAAGATCCTCAAAAGCTTGTTGGTTGAAACGTACGACCAACGTCTTCTGGGAAGATCCCAGCAAGTTGTCGTTAGATTGGGCCACCACTACTAAAATTTCATCAAATAGCGACGTAATGTAGCGACGACAATAAATGACGTCGCCAGTAGCGACGTCATTTTAAACACGTCGCAAAACGTCGCTGTCTAGCGACGTTCTGCGACAGGAGTGTACTACGTCGCCGAATAGCGACGTTCAGCGACATATTTTATGTACATGTCGCCAAGTTTGCGACGTTTAGCGACGTCAAAACGTGACGTCGCTAAGTTATTTTACTTAGGGCACGCAGTTGCCTTCTTTCTCCCTCATTCTCACTCGAAAACCCGAAATTTCATTTCCCCCCCACCCCCCCCCCCCCCGGTGACTCCCTCCCCCTCTGTCAGTGCCCCCCCCCCCGGCGACCCCCTCCCCCCCGGCGACTCCCTCCCCCTCCGGCGAGCTCCTCCTCCTCGAGATCCTCCTCCTCGAGCTCCTTCCCCCCCAATCCGACCTCCTCCTCCTCTTCCTCAGGTAAACCCTAACCTAACTCCTCTTCTTCCTCCTCCTCCTCTCCCACGGACACACACACACGCACACGGACATACACGGACACGGACACACATGCACACACACACACAGACACGGACACACACACACACGCACACACACACAGATACGGACACACACACGTGGACACGTGCACGAGACTGCCCTGTGTCATTTGTGTTCGTGTGTGTTAAAAAATAATTTGGACACGATTGTGTCCTATTTTGGTGGACACTCGACACGTGTGACTCTATGACACATATACATTTCATTACCAACCATTAGATTTTGCTATTAATTGAATTTGGATTTCGAATTTGGTTTATCCCCAATTTTCTGATACGTAGTTCACTATATATTAATTTTCTGAGATTAACATTTGTTTAAACGGATTTTGAATGATTAAACCATTATGATTAATCCCATATCTTCTCTGAGAATTAATGTGCATGTTAGGGTTCACATTGATTGGGGATTCTTGGGTTTTTGTATGCCATTGACTGTCAAAATTTAGAACAGTTTTTATACACTGTTTTTACATATTGGCACATACACATTACACTGAATTTTCTCGAGAAATTATGCACTGTTTACACCTATCTACACACACACATAAGTGTAACCTGAGAATATAAACACACATTACTGCTATCTACTGATTTTCCTGAGATTGATACATTGTTTGTGTATACTGTTTCTCTTATAGCTCACTCACATTACACTCAAAACCGAGAATAGCTAATTCACTCACACTATTGATTCCTATGTACACACACACATTGAGACACCTAGCCCATGTTATGTACACACACATGGCACACTTTACCTTATATACACACACCCTATTGTACACACACACTGTTAGCACACCACACACATGACACACACACATATATATACGTGTCAATCTGAAAACAGTTTGTGCATTGTTTCCTCATATTTTATATATATATATATATTGCAGTCCATATTCTCTCTTCATATCAGTCCAGGCATTTATTTAGTTCCAGTCCTATTATTTGTCTTGTATTCAGTTGTTCAGTCCCATGACTGACATATAGATTAGGTATTGTTTGGTTGAAGGATTACCTTTTTAGTTCATTCCACCCTTGCACATCGACATTAATTATCAACTTAGATGTCCAGCCTGTCCTTAAATCAGTTTTGAATTAATTATTCAGCCCCCAAATTGCTTATTGGTTAGTTCAGTCTCCTATTGAATATGAGTTCAGTTCCTGAGGTCACTTGACTAAATACTTGAGTATCAGTCCCTAACATCAAGTATTTAGGACTGTAAATAGGACTGAGATTGGACTGAGATTGGTTTATTTGAGTAACAGTCCTTGTAGATTTTATTTTCCTTAAACTGTAAATAGGACTGAGATTGGTTTTCCTATTCCTGAGATAAATCCACTGAATGTGTCAACTGATTCCTTTGAATAACTGAAATTGAATTGACTGTTAACCAATAACGATAAGGTAAAGGGTACCAATAGCGATAAGGTAAAGGGTACCAACTTAAGGTATTGGTATTGGGATACCAATAGCGATAAGGTAAACGGTACCTTGGTAGATAATGACTAGAAATAGGATATTTGACTTAGATTGGACTAAGAGTTGACAAAGTCAACTATAGGTCAACCCTTGACCTACTTTGACCTTGTTTGACTTTGTTTGACTTAGGTTGACCTTGTTTGACTTTGTTTGACTTAGTACAACCTAGTTTGACCTAGATTGCATATCATTGATATTAGTAACTGTCCGCTACTAATGTGTCCCTAATAAGACATAATATACGAATTTGTGCCTGTTGGATAATGTGTGTCCATCTTTGCAGAATTATTTCCAAATGGATATGAATTACTACTTGCGGAATCGTTCATGGATGTACAATCGTCGTCCTGATGATATGTGTGGTGTGCGGGATGAATACATAGCGGGAGTAGAGCAATTCCTACAGTTTGCTAAGGCGTTCCTCAGTACATGGACGGCACCAAAATTAAGTGTCCGTGTATGAAATGTCATAACGTAAAATATTATCCAGAAGTGGAAGTGACATATCATTTGTACTCGAGGGGTTTCACGCCTAATTACTATCAGTGGACCGCACACGGAGAAATTGTGTCTTTAGCATCAGAGCCGGAGCCTTATGTTGAGCCATATATGCATGCGGGACCTAATTTTGTTTCAGATAATCATGCATACGACGACGGGTGCGTGAACATGGTTTTCGACGCTGCGGGGCCTAGTTTCGTTCATGATGCACCTGAGGAGGCACCGAACGCCGATGCTGTACAGTTCATGGAGTTGCTGGAGAATGCAAGGACTCTATTGTATCCTGGTTGTGAGGATCATTCACCGTTGGAGGTGGTTACAATACTGTTGACCATTAAGTCAGATTTTAACATGTCGCAAGAATGCTACAACCGAGTGTTGGAGTTGATTATAGAGATCTTGCCGGCGGGTGCTAAGTTGCCTAAAGACTTCTACCGGTCTAAGAGGATGGTGAGATCGCTCTGGATGGGATACGAGAAAATCGATTCCTGTCGCAATGGGTGCATGCTGTACTACAAAGACGACAAGGACGCAGATGTGTACAGATTTTGTGGTGCTGATCGCTATAAGACAACTAGTACAAGAAGGTCTACCGGTGCAAGAAGACCGACCGATTCAATGCACTACTTGCCTTTAACGCCGCGGTTGCAAAGATTATTATGGTGAAAGAGACGGCCAAAAATATGAGTTGGCACATGCGAGAACAGATTGAAGGAGTGTTGGATCACCCATCCGATGGAGAAACGTAGAAGCACTTTGATCGAGTGTATCCAAATTTTGCTTCAGATCCGTGAAATGTCAGGTTGGGACTATCTTCTGACGGTTTTACTCCTTTTGGTCTTTCGGGATCCCAGTATTCGTGCTGGCCTGTGATTGTCACTCCGTATAACCTACCGCCTTGGATGTGCATGAAGACTCAGTACATGTTTCTAACCGTTATAATTTCTGGTCCGAACAATCCCAAGAGGAACATTGGCGTGTACTTACAGCCTTTGATAGATGAGTTGAATCAGTTATGGGAAGTAGGCGCTAACACGTACGATGTTTCCAGGAAGCAGAATTTTCAGATGAAGGCAACCCTTATGTGGACCATCAACGACTTTTCGGCCTATGGAATGTTATCTGGATGGAGCACTCATGGCCGTCTCTCATATCCGTATTGCATGGACCGTAGTAAGGCTTTCCGCTTGAAACACGGCGGAAAACCGTGCTTCTTTGATTGTCATCGCAATTTCTGCCAAAAGATCATCCGTTCAGAAGGAACAGAAATGCTTTCTGTGTCGGCGTTGTAGAGAAGGGTGATCCACCGCCAAGGTGGTGCGGAGCCACGATATGGGAGGAGGTTAAAGATTTTCCAAGTGCTATCGAAGATCCTACAACTGGGTACAAGTGCGATGGATTTGGTAGAGTTCATAACTGGACAAAGAGGAGCATATTCTGGGATCTGCCATACTGGAGTACCAATCTGATCAGACATAATCTTGATGTCATGCATATTGAGAAGAATGTGTTTGATAACATAATTAATACTGTGATGGACGTAAAAGGAAAAACGAAAGACAATCCCAAGGCCAGGTTGGACTTAGAAGAAATATGCAAACGCCCTGCGTTGCATTTGATACAGCAGAATGGAAAACAGTTCCTGCCGAAGTCAATTTTCTCGCTGGATAAGGAGGATAAAGTTAGACTTTGTCGATGGATCCAGGGCCTAAAATTTTCAGACGAATATGTGTCAAATCTGAGAAGATATGTCGATCCGAAGGAAAACAAATTGACGGGTATGAAGAGCTACGATTGTCACGTATTCATGGAGAGGTTAATTCCGATTGCATTTTGGGAATTCTTACCGCAGACAGTTTGGGATCCATTGACGGAGCTTAGCATATTCTTCAGGGATCTTTGTTCTAAGAAATTGCTCGTTGATCGTCTAGAAAAGCAAGAGAAGGACATTGCGGTAACACTATGCAAGCTAGAGAGGGTGTTTCCTCCTGGATTCTTCGACTCTATGGAGCATTTGTCGATTCATCTATCCTATGAGGCACGTGTTGGTGGACCCGTCGAATATCGATGGATGTACCCGTTCGAGCGACATTTGAATCACCTAAAAAGAAAGGTAAAAAATAAGGCACTGGTCGAGGGTTCTATTTGTGAAGCCTATGTTCTCGAGGAGATTACAAACTTTTGTTCGATATATTTCAAGCCTCATGTTGCAACTAATAGAACGAGAGCTTCCAGAAACGACGAGGGAGATCATGAAAGTAATGATACAATACTGAAGGTATTCAATGCTCCAGGAAAGCCATCGGGTAAGATGAAAAAGAGATATCTGAACGATGATGAGCTAAGGGCTGCTCAGGTGTATGTATTACTCAACTGCGACGAGGAGGAAGTAGAGAAACTGGAGGGGTAAGTAATTAATACGTCTATATTATTTTAATAGTGTTAATTATTATACTATTACATTAATTGAACGATGTTATTTTCAGCATATTTAATGATGATGTGAGGTCGGGTAGGCCACACATAACAGAAGAAGAACTAGAATAAGAAATGAGGCATTATTTTCCATCATGGTTGAGTGCATTGTAAGACTTGAGAACTCTGTAATTACCTTTTTGTACATGCACTTGATTGAGAATGAGCTTAATTGCTTCTTTCGTGGTATTTAGGTCGATCGTCCATACGCAAGACTTGAGAATGAGTCTATTAGAACACTAGCCAAGGGACCAATTTATGCTTTAAAAATATGGCCAAGCTACTGTGTTAATGGGTTTAGGTTCAAGTCAACAACTTGCCCGATCAGAGACAACTTTATGGATCTCGATTCCACCAAAAACAGTTGTTTGTGTATCAGATCTTAGAACTACAAAGATGTTGATGCGGGCAACGATTTCTATAGCGTGCTACGGGAGATCGTGGAGCTGACATATAGTTATAGAATAGGGCCTGCTAAGATTGTGTTATTCAGGTGTGATTGGTTCGATCCGATTGAAGGTCAAGGTTGGAAAGTAGACAAGCACGGTCTTGTTGATATAAACTATCGGCGTCGATATCAAGCCTATGAACCATATGTCCTATCAAGTCAGGCTCAGCTCGTGTACTTCACAAGTTATCCTAAACGGGGAACAACAAGGTCGGACTGGTGGGCAGTATGCAAGACCAAAGCTAGAAATACCTTTGAGGTTGACGATATAGCTTATCAATAGGATGAACTACCTCTTGTAACAAATATTATAGAAGTGGACACGGCGGAAGTTCCCTATTACACATCTAATTGTGTAGAAGAAGTAGAATTATCTGAAGAGAAAGATGCAGATGAAAGTGAAGGTGTAGAAGAAGAAGAAGAAGAAGAAGAAGAAGAAGAAGAAGTAGATGAGCTAAACGAACTAGATAAATTTTCAGAAGAGGATTAAATCTGTACGTTTGTTTTATCATCATATTTGACACTTTAGTGACACTTCTATCATATAAATCTGTGACACTTTATTGACACTTTTATTGACACTTCAGTGACACTTTATGACTATAATATTTTTCAAAAATTTGTGATGTCCATCATATAAATATGTTTTTTTGTTTTATTGTCATATGTTTTATTGTCAGGTATGACTAGACCATCTGGACGACGCAGAGGATTATATATTAGGCAGTCCCGTCAGCCTCGGGCTGGGGATGGAGAGGGAAGTTCCGTACCCTCATCCTCATCTCCGAGTACGCCAGTGT
This sequence comes from Iris pallida, assembly GCA_029216955.1. Lineage (NCBI taxonomy): Eukaryota > Viridiplantae > Streptophyta > Magnoliopsida > Asparagales > Iridaceae > Iris > Iris pallida. The sequence continues at coordinate 48,971 of JANAVB010030885.1, forward strand.
ACCGTTCTGTTCCCGGTCCATTACCGGGACAGGACAGTTCTAGCTGGTTGGCGACTCCTCCCTCGTCGTCCAGCCTTCCTGATCCCGCATCCAGCATCCCTGATCCCCCGTCCAGTATTCCTACTGTCGACGGCTCTATGGACGGAGCCCACGCCGAGCATATGGAGGACGGCGATCAGAATGATCCTGCCCAGGCAGGAGGTGAGAGCGACCCTCCATGCGCTCCCCCGGGCGAGACGCGTATGGAGATTTGGACGGACGGGCCTATGAAGTAAGTTAATTAATTATTATATATTTCTCAAATGATTATATGTACATATATATTCATGAAAAATTATTATTGTATAGATATCGGCCTTCTGCAGTACAGAGACAGCTGGGGACATTTGTGAGGCAGAACTATGGTGGGCCTTGGCTCAACTACTCAGATGCTCCCGCGGATAGGAAGGCCTTTTGGTTCGCCCACTTCAAGGTAAAAAATTTGTTTATTTTTAAATTTTAATAATCATTTGTGTATATTATACAACTTTTGTATTTTACTTCTTGTAGAGGACCTATTTCTATCCACCACACCGGGCGGCGAGGATCGAGGGCCAATTTTCTGTCGTCATAGCCAAGCTCATCCGTGATGCGATCGACGACCAGAAGCGTCGTGATCGCTCCGGACAGCTGATCCAGGGTTGGATTATGCCAGAGCAGTGGACTGCGATGAAGGCTAGATTCAGCGAGCCCAAGTACCAGGAGCGGTCTGAGAAGGCCAAGGTGGCGCGGTCGAGCGCCGGTAAGTGGTGTGGTGGCTCCATTCCGATGACGGAGCATTTTTGTCGTTTGGTACGTTTCCTATGACGGACATTAATTTATATATAGTTCGATATAATATTTAATACTAATAATAGATAATATATTTTAACAGGTAAAGAAGGGTGAGGACCCGAACATGGTGACCGTCTTCCTGGTCACCCATCGGAGGGCTTGGGAGTTCATTGACGAGAGGGCGACGCAGGCATATGTACGTTCTATTATTTATATTAACTGACTATAATTTAGAAAACAGGAAAATAGATATCAATATAGACTTTAGTAAACACTTACACGTTAGCAAACATGTTCTAGGCCGAGTTTGTTTGGCTACAGAAGGAGGCGGCTGATGCTGCTGCTGCTGCTGCTAGTGCGCAAGCAGAGGGAGGGGCTGGTACTTTCTCCCAGTCGCCTGCAGAGCCATCGCCGGACGAGCTCTAGATGACCGTCGTTGGCGGTCTTCAGAAGGGTACGTACTACGGTACGGGATCCTACGACACGTATTTGGCTTCGGAGTCATCCCGGGCCTCCTCTGTCAGTACGCAGTCTCCGGCTATGCAGGCGTCGTCACGAGCTGAGGATGTTCGTCGTCAGATCGAGGAGCTGCGTCACGAGTTGCAGCAGCAGATTTCTGATGCGGTCGAGCGACGATCCGACCCTCCGATTGTCACCGGACGATTTGATGCGGTCGAGCGCGGTATACATGAGTTGATGACTCTGCATCAGACTACAGCTGCCAGCTTGCAGACGCTCACCGAGTCTACGCATCGCACAGAGCGTAGACAGGTCGAGCTGGAGGGATCGCAGAGGAGCATATCTGCCTCACTCGCTCAGTATACTGAGAAGGTGGTGAGTACCCTTACTGCGCATGGTGAGCGACTGCGAGAGCTGGAGCAGGTACGTCCTTCCGGTCCATCGACAGCACTGACTCCAGATATTCCACTGCCTCCTACTGCCCCTATGGTGCAGCTCACCCAGGAGCAGTATGAGTACATGCTATCCCAGATGCGCGGCAGGAGTCCTCAGTGATCCAGTAGATATTTTTTATCATCTTTGTATGTATTGGCCCTATGGGCCTATTGACCATTTTGTATACTGATTTTCATTCTTATTTGCCCTCCATTGTGGACATGTATGTTTGTTGGATATTTACTTTGTGATATTTACTTTGTTGGTATTTTTATTGTCATATTTACTTTGTGATATTTACTTTGTGATATCTGCGATGGGGATGACAAATATACCTACGCTGGGTTATAAGCGATGATCTGATATACAAAGAAGATGCTGCAAAAATTTTAAAAAAATATATTGTGTATTTTTGTTATGATGTGTGTCTGTGTTTACAGTGAATGTAAAATGCAGTGTTCGGAAACCATCGACAGTTTCGATTACTGTTGTATGTTTTATCTTGGATAGAAATAGCAACAGTTCAGGGTACACTTCTGAAAGCTTCATTTTCACGTCCTTCACTTTCTCGGACGTCGTAAAGGTTCCCGAGAAGGTGAAAGACGTGAAGAGGAAGCTCTGAGAAGTGCACCCTGAACTGTTGCTCTTTCTATCCAAGATAAAACATAGAACAGTAAGCGAAACTATCGATGGTTCGAACACTGTACTTCACACACACTGTAAACACAGAAACACAGCATAACAAAAATATCAATTATATTTTTTTTTAAAAAAAATTTAACATCTGCGACGTATAGCGACGTTCTGCGACGTACTGCGACGGCAAATAGACGTTGCTATACGTCGCTAACTAGCGACGTTACGTCGCTAGACGTCGCTAGGGAGGACGTCGCTAAATCATGCCATGTCATCATATATAAATAACAGAGCGTCGCAAGTAGTCGCTTTACGTCGTCATTTTGGCGACGTAATTCGACGTCACTATATGTCGCAATTTTTGCGACGGCTAGCGACAATAAATTACGCGTCGCCAATAGCGACGTTCGGCGACTAAAGTGCCATCTGTGACTTGCCTTTAAGCGACGTCCCCTTTTCGTCGCTAAATACGTCGCTAATTGGTTTTAGCGACGTAATTTCCTTATTTAGCGACGTTTTCGAACGTCGCTAAAATGAGTTATTTTAGTAGTGCACTTCCTTCTCGTTAGAGGAGAAGAATCTTGTTTGCCATGACAAAAGGTTATACGAACTTTTTGTATTTTATACATAAAAAGAGTACAATCGATTCCTAAACATGAGATCTAAGTACAAAATTTCTGGGAAAGCATGGTGGTGGAGATCGAGCACTGCAGCGGCTCCTTTACTCAGTTAACGATCTGACGACGAGTTTTACTTGCTTTGACTTTCTGGAGTTGGTGATTGAAACTCTAGGGTTACCAATCAAGAGGATGCCGAAGTTGAAGATTTGGAAGCCTCTTTATTGAAAAAAAAACTCCTTCTATTTATAGGAAGGGGCACATACGCGATGTACATTAGGATTTGAGATATGAAAGAATCTGTTGTCATTGCACGATGAGGGCTACTGCTGAGCTGACATGTGGCGGACGTTGAGATTCCCCTCTATCGAGATCTCGGATGGTTATCAACATAACCAAAGAAAAAGACACGTGGCGCGTGTCCACTGCTCGAAGTGTTCTATTCAGATGAAGCCGAGTAGATCTTGGATTCCATCACAGAGTTAGATTTTGTCTTATCGTAGGAGGCCACTGGTTTAAATAAATCATTGGATATGGCATGCATCCATAAGAACAAACTTTGTCCTTATCCGTAATTTTAAACCAACTGATAAGATATTGCCTTATCAACAGAATCAACCCCTTTCTTATCTGTAAGAGCGGTAGTTTAAACAAATTAATTGGATGGGACCATGTTGTCTGTACTTCTGGCGAAGATTCAGTATTGTTGCGTTTCTAGGTGACGAGTAGACCATTTTTCTGAAGACATCTGAGCCTCTGTACTTCTGGGCGACGAGTAAGCTGTGTTTCAAGGATGACGGAGCCTTTGTGCCTCTGGGCGATGAGTAGACTAAGTTTCGAAGATAACAGAGCCTCTGTGCTTTTAGGCGACGGGTAGGCCGTGTATCGAAGACAACGGAGCCTCTGCACTTTTGGGGCGATGAGTAGGCTTTGCCTCAGGCAATGGTGTCCCCAACGTATCAGATGAAAGGGGCCGCTGAATGGGCCAAGCTTCTGGGTTGAAGCGGAGGCTCTGCACTTTTGAGACGAGGGCGTCGTGTAGAGAAATCGGCTATCTGTGCTTCGGAGTCGAAGAGGGGGGCACAGGTACTTGGCTGTGCTTCTAAGTCAAAGAAAATGCACAGGTACTTGGCTGCGCTTACTTGGCTGCACTTCTGAGTCGAAGGAGCTAGTTCCTGTCAAAGTCTTTTTTAAGATCATTTAATGACTTTTCTCCTTGATAGCTAAGTTAGTCGTCCTCCTTTTTAATTGCCACCATTACTTGGGAAAATTCGAGAAGTTAGTGACCTAGGACTCAGTGGAATGAACCTATTAAATGAGGTTCGTCGTACTGAATTCTAGGTTCATCCCATTAATCTGGGCACTTTGACCGACGTCCACGTTGCATATTGGTTGGACCACACTTTTCCTATATAAAGGGAAGTTTTTCTGAATCATCGTCTTCCTCTCAAAACGTTATGCTTGATCCTGACTTAGCTTCGAACGGCCACTGGCCTTGCACAAGTCGGCTGATGGTTGTAGATTCCTTCATTCAAAGAGGCTATGTCTTTGTAGAAGAAAAACTAACTGGTATTGAGAAGTACCCAAATGTCCACCATAAGGAGTTTGAACCTGGGTGACATCTTGGAGGTCTTCGAGGTCCAAACTACGGGGTTAGGATTGGTTTTCCACCCGATGAGCCCTCAGTTGTGTTCTGCCCCGCTCATTAGCGGTTGTGTGCCTTCGTTATGCTCGAAGAGCCGCAGAAGCTGATGCACTTTTGAAAAGAGCAGCCGTCGTACTGTGGACCGAGTTCTCGCTTGGACCAATAACTGCTTTATTAGCCACATTAGAGTTCCTCCTTGTTTGGCTATGAAGTGGTTTGCTCTGGCGAGGCTGCACATCTGAAGGGGGCTGTGCATCTGGGGCTATATGGGAGCAGACTTTGATGGCGACTGTATTCACAACTACTATCCACAGTCACCTGAGGCATTTTCTGTGTTTATCCATGACGATCACACTTTGAAGATTAACCCTTTTGTAGATCTTTAGGAGTTTTTAGTTCTTTTCATGTAATCATGTAGAGTCTGTAATAGATCCTTGTAGCCATGATTTTAATAAAAATAACTCTTTGTGATCTTTTCTGTTCTGTGATTTTGTTTTTTCTGTCTGCGTGTTTGGTCACCTGCACTTTTGTGAAGCTGGGTGGGTAGCGGGAACACCTACCTGCACTTTAGACAATATCTGTGCATTTTCATGCTTCTACATCGGGTATTATCGGAGGTTCATAGAGAATTTCTCATTGATTGCAGAATCGATGACACGGTTGGAGCGTAAGGATCAGGAGTCCTAGTAGAAAGAAGCATGTCAGAAGGCTTTTGAGGAGTTAAAGAAGTGGTTGACCTCAGCACCTATTTTGACGCTTCTGGATCGGAAGGATTCGTTGTATATAGTGATGTCAGGTAGTGGACTTGGATATGTATTAATGCAACACGGAAAGGTCATAGCTTACGCACCAAGGCAATTAAGGGTACATAAGAAGAATTATCCTACTCATGATCTGGAGTTGGCGACAATAAACTTTGTATTGAAGTTATGGAGGTGCTATTTGTACGAAGTGTGTGTGAAGATATTTATGGATCATAAGAGCTTCAAGTATGTCTTCACACAGAAGGAACTGAACATGAGGCATAGACGGTGGTTGGAGCTCATGACAAACTATGATATAGATTTACAGTACCATCATAGCAAGGTGAACATAGTAGCAAACGCTTTGAGTAGGAAGCCTACTGCATAATTATTGACAGCTCAGCCGCAATTATTGGAGGATCTTCAGAAGCTTGGAATAAAAATTATTATGCTGGGACATCAATGAGTACATGACAATCTAGAAGTGCAGTCGTCGCTCGTGGATAGGATCAAGGCAGCTTTGCCTACAGATGCAAGATTTTGAAGACTTCGAGATGGGACAGAGGTTGGAGAGCAGACATGACTGCTTATTCATGAGGATGGGACATTAAGGTACGGGAATTGCCTATATGTTGCGAATGAAGAGTTGAGACAGGAGTTGATAAATGAAGTGCACAACTCTATTTATTCTATCCTGAAAGTACTAAGATGTATCGAGACCTGAAGCAGTACTATCGTTGTTATGGTACGAAGAGGAAGATTGCACGTTTTGTAGCAAAGTATTTGGTCTATCAGCAGATGAATACAGAATATCAAAGGACCGCAGGTATGTTGCGACCGCTTTCTATCCCTGAATGGAAGTGGGAGCACATTACTATGGATTTCGTTACTGGATTTCTAAGGAGTCCCAGCAGAAAGGATGCAGTTTGGGTGATTGTGGATAGACTTACGAAGTCGGCTCAGTTTTTGTCATTCAAAGTAGGACAGTTTATCGGGATATTAGCTGACTTGTACATGAGATAAATTATGAAACTCCATGGAGTGCCAGTTAGTATAGTCTCAGACAGGGATTCTAGATTCACATCATATTTCTGGAGGAGTATGCAGGAGAGTTTGGTGTGAGACTCAAGTTTAGCATGGCTTATCATCCACAGATGGATGGTCAGTCAGAACATACTATTCAGATCCTGGAAGATATGTTGAGAGCATGTATACTAGACTTCATAGGTTCTTGGAAGGACTACTTGCAATTGGTGGAATTCTCCTATAACAACAGTTATCAAGATAGCATACAGATGACACCATACGAAGCATTATATGAAAGGAAGTGTAGATCGCCAGTATGTTAGAACAACGTTAGAGAGCGGCCGATACTTGGACCAGAGCTAGTGACGCAGACAGTTGGAAAAGTGAAGAGGATTCAGAGTCATCTTCAAGCAGCTCAAGACCGGCAGAAGCATTGGAAAGATACGCACCGATGACCATTGAAATTCATGGAGGGAGAGCATATATTTTTGAGGATTTTACCGACTCGGGGTACCATTAGATTCTGGAGTAGAAGGAAGATGAGTCCAAGCCATATTGGACCGTTCGATATCATTGAGCATGTAGGAGAGGTGGCATATCGTCTTGTATTACCCCTATAACTAGAGGGAGTGCATGATGTGTTTCATGTCTCACAGTTGAGAAGGTATGTGACTGATTCCAGTAATGTGTGTCACGACCCGCACTCAGTGTAGGGGCACGAAAAGTGGTACGTCCAGCCTACGTCGCAGTGTCGATGGTAAACGTTGTCTTAGGTTACATACATCTAACACAGTATAAATGTGCCTGTACAAGGTACACTTTCCAATCGGAGGACAATACAGAAGGTACAACTCAATCATAATTTTAAGGTAGAAATAACACGAATAGATAGATATAAAATCTCAAATGAGAAAATACAAACAGAAGGAAATAAGTTTAAGTGTCTAAACGACACAACATCTCAACATCCAGAAATAAATACAACTTAGATGTCAAATACAAATAGCATAATGAAATAAGATAAAGCCTAGCTATCTAGTATAGACTTTAGGGATGATCTCTTCAGCTAGAGCTGGATCCTCCAGTGGGTCCAACTCACAGGTGTCATCTAGGCCTGCTCCATAATAAGTAGGAAAAACTCCTCGGTGTCATCTGTAATATTTTTAACAAGTCCAATCAGACAGGAACGAGCGCACCTCTCTCAAACAGTTCATATCATGACAGAAATGTAAAACAAGCAATAGAGTAAGATAGATGAAATGTTGTATGAAAGGTACATAAAAGTAAGAGAGATATATGAAAATAGGAGACTGTTTATATGGAAAGTAAGACTGTAAGTGAATATATATATAAGTGATTTAGAGCACATGATGGTTATGTAATCGGGATAGGTTGTACATAATTATTCTAAGGTAACTCCATTATATGTGAAGGTATAACAGGCATGTACATGATTACACTACTTGGATTTGACCATATAACCACTTCTACTCCCCCTACCCCAATCAATATACAAGGATCCATTCAACTTACGTTATTGTATATGATTATGCTACTTTATACAAGAAGCTCATGTGAACATGAATGCACATGAGTGGACATGAAGGCACATGAGAACATGTGTATACATGAATAGATACGAGTCCAAGGAGTAAAAGATGCACATGATAAAGTACGTGAACATGAAATACCCGATGCACCCGCTTGGGCATAACATCTCATGAAAAGATCTATATAGTACTAATACGTGATAACCTCGCGACAGCATCAAGTAAAGTAATTTAGAGCAAGAATATAAGTCCTAACAAGTATGAAACGACCAGAGAATGTACTCGCCTGATATCCTGAGCAACTGGTGAATACAGATGTCCGAACCGGAGTAATTGAGTCATATTTAGAACAACATAGGTCAAAATATATCCAAGTTGGTAATAATAAAGTTTATAATGCATTCTATTGTAGAGCCTAAAAATCAAGTTGTGCGATGTTTTTATTACTCAGCAATCAAGTTGTGCCCCAAAAATCAAGCTGCGCCACTGGTATGAAGCTCATAGATCAAATTGTGCCACTAATCAGGTTGCGCCATATATCAGATTGCGTCCAATCACATTGCACCTAAGCCTACGTGGTGCCTGACAATAATTATCATCATTAACTGACAGCACTGACAACTGACAGCACAATAAACGAAGAAAATCTCTTCGAATCTCATAAAGCATGGCGCTCGAGACAATTTACTGTCCAGCTGTGTCATACACTCTACAAATTGCACATAGACGCAACCTGAACGAACTCTCCTCATATACCCAAATGTTGCCACATGCCTATTCACTGATTTGCGCCTAGGCACAACCTAATCAATCGCAGTTTGACTCGTTGACTGAAGCTCGCACAATCTGATACAGTTGAGACAGCTTATGTTCTAAAGCAGGATGACATGGTGCACATGCCACTAATCTCATAAAACGTGTCCACTACTCTGTACACAACCATGCGCATCTCAACCATATGTGCTACGTGTCTAAATACAGTTAGTACACGTTTATGTAACTGAATGGAAGTTGGCGCAACTTAAGGTTGGCGCAACCCAAAGTGCCGCAGTTCAACGTCGCACAAATCAGAATAACTGCTAAAATAGTTATTTCCAGAACTCTATAAATAGAGTTTCCAATTATTATCAGGGCATCACAGAGATCAAAAATTCTTACTAAATTGCTGCTGCATTCTCCAGGGGCTCTAGTCTTCAAGTTCACATAGTCCAAGGGATAAAGTGATCGTTTTCTGATCGGATTCCTAAAGTTGTACTTGTCCAGAATTCATTATACTTTGTACTATTCTTTTAAAGTTTTTTATAAAATTTTTGTTTTTGCAAACAAAATAGTAACTCTGCTGGGGACGACTTTCTCCTCCGACGAGAAGGTGACAACTCAATGTGATACTGCATCAATCGGCAAGACGCAGAAGACCTTGGTTGTTCAAGTCAACCCGACAGCCTACGAGAATATGATCAACACCAAAAGCAACAAACGCACGGTTGCTATCACCAAGAACAGAACTGTGTGGACTTGTAAGTCTTCTACAGTTGCTGTTACGCAACCTGAGCACTCAATGGCCAAGGTACAGTCCGCCTATGTGGCCCAGGCGTAGCTTGCTTCTGTTGCCCGCACGCAATCTACTCGTTCTGCTGCCAAGGCGCAGTCTACACACTCTGTTGCCAAGGCGCAGTCTACTCATCTTACTACCAAGGCACAGTCCACTCAGTTTGCTACCTAGTCGCAGTCTATTCACCCTGTTGCTCGAGCGCAACCTACTCATCTTGCTGCCAAGGCGCAACCTGTAGCCCAGTCTATTATGGCACAACCTAAACACCCTGTTGCCTAGGTGCAGTTCGTACAATATGCTGCTCTAGCGCAACCCAAAGGAACTAGTCTTTTGGCTATTCCCTCTTCTTCTCCAGTTCTGAACTTGGAGAAGCAGTATTCTAGTGCTAGTGCTAGATAGAATAAAGGGAAGAGTCCTTTGACACTTTCTCAACTTGCGCAACCTGCGCATAAGGTGGTCCCATAACAAAACAGAGGGAAACATTTTTTAGCTAACCCTTCGCAAAATAAAGGAAAGCGCCCTTTGGTCTTTTTTCAATCTTTTCCAGTCTATGACTCAGAGAAAAATATCTCAGATTGTATTCTTCTGAACAAAGATTCTTCTGTTCTTAACAGAGGTCTTCAAATCTCTGTCAGGGGAAAGAATAATGATCAAAGAGGCATCCTGCCTACCCCTATGGCAACTACTTAAGATCTTCCAACCTTGTATATTTCAAGATCCAAGCAAAAAAATTGCTGGTATCTCAAACAAATGTACCGGGAGCAGAATTCTCTGATTTGTGTGCCTTTCTCAATATGCGTCAATCAGCATCAACCTCAGTAAAATGCAAGTATCCTACGCCAAAGGCCAACTTGCACCAGAAATACAGTTTTAAAAAGAAAGATCCAATCACTTATGCTAATGAGTTAAGTACCTCTCTGTACACCCATGGAACTAAACATCTTAAAAACCGGAGGCATGTTCCTAATATCAATAAGGAATATGTTCCTCCAACTTCTTCTCGTCCCGTAGTGGTGACTGATCTCCGAGAACGGCTTACACAAAAAGAAGAAATCACGGAGACATCTCACTCACCTTTAAATCACTCATCAGAACGCCACTGCCTTCATGAAATGGTCATCAACTGTTGTTGTCAATCAGCTAAACGATCTGTCTTCGATCGTTTGAACTATACTTCAACTACTGAACCTATGATGGGAGATGAAGATGAACTATTATATGCTTTTGTCAATATGACTTCCCGAGACACTGGGGTAGAAAAACTTTAAAAAGGGGCACGTCTCGTAATCCGAGTCAGCAATACTTGGGTCAACTCCGTGAATCTAGTGAAGGGGTCTTTCAATATACCAGATCGAAAGATCAGAACTTGGACCAGGATGCTTTTAATCAGGAAGATCTTCCCATCACTCATCTAGGAAATGATTCTTTGTCCGATTTTAACACAGATAGTGAAAGCGCTAAACAAACTATCTCATCAATAATGGCAAGAGAGGTGACAGCATATGCCATTACGGAAGACTAAGATGCTTCAAGTTCAGCAAGTCAAGAACAACAAATTGCTGTACTAGAAGACAAATTGAAGACCATGGCTGAAATGGTCGCAAGTATGCACACTATAATCGTGGCTCAACATGTCGTGCCACCGGTTATAAATCCTGCTACGAATCCTGAGCTCATAGCATCTTCTATACCTGTTAATGTCAGTCTGGGGGTACCGCCTCCCCAGGTTACTTCTGTACCGATTCAAGCTGCCCCCAGTTAGTCTGGTACTGGGGGGGGTAATTATTATGTTGTTCCTCCTCCAAATAATTTAAATCAACCCACCAATTCACAGACATCAGGGGATGCTAATGAGGTCGTAAAACTCTTACGCACCCAGTTTGAGGCCTTTAAACCGAAAGATGGTCTACAAAGACTTAGAATAAAATAACCTTATCCTGCTGAATGGAAGGAGGTTCAATTTTCTCCTAAATACAAGCTTTCTACCATTATACTGTTTGATGGCAGCACTTCTCTAAGTCAGTACATCAATCACTTTAAAGTGATGACTGATCAATTGTAGCCAAATGATGCTCTCCTTACCAGGGTGTTCGTCGGTTGTTTAGCCGGTACAGCATATGACAGGTACCTAGTTTGCATGATGGTAGCATAACCTCCTTTGCTGGTTTCAAGCAGATGTTCTTGGAACGATTCTATGAAGGGGTCAATGATATGACTATGTCAGCCCTTATCAAAATTAAACAAAGACACAATGATACCACTGAGAGTTTTATTGAAAGATTTTGCCGAAGGCACTTAAAATGCCTCTAGGAACTCCATCTGCTGTAATAATAGACACTTGCAAATTAAACTTGCTTCATATTATCAGTATGTTGACAGGATCGACCCAATTTCAAGTTTGGCCTTCTTTCATTGTGAATGCCAAAGCTACAGAGGTTAGTGCTGAGAAGTTCAAATAGTTAGGAGTTCAGATGGCTAATCCTAACCAAGACGAACATCCTACATTCGGCAACAATAATCGCCAGAACAATCGCAAGAAAAAAAAGACATTGGCCATCAATCTTAAGGCAAGGAGTCGTTGGCTGTCAATGTTGCTCAGACTGCACCCACTCCATCAGCACCACCATAGAAAGCACCTCGTCCAAAAGAAGAGTATTCTTTTGATGAATATGATATTATGAGTATCTTCGATTGCTTGATCAAAAGCAATAAGCTTCAACTACCGGAGGCTAAACGGCCAGAAGAAGTGGGGAAGACTGACCACCCTAAATATTATGTTTATCACAGGTTTATAAGGCATCCAACTCAAGCATTCTATGTGCTCAAAGGCAAAATCTAAGAAATGGTTAACTCTAGAGCAGTTACTCTTCGACAAGATGAGAAGACTGTGACGGCCAATGTCGTCTCTGTGCAATTTGGTGACTTTCCAACACAACTAGTGCAAGATGGTGTTGTCCCCATTCCTAGGACTACTCTCTAGATCGTGAATCTTCTACCTCCCCAAAATGAAGGTCTTGTTCTACTATCCACTGATAAAGGAGAAATCATGTGGATTTATCCCGATATAGTGGCAGATTTTGAAATACCTTCTTCTTCCAATCAAAAGAAGCATTCCAAAACTAAATCAAAGAGCTGCAACATGGTATCCTTTGAACCTGTAGCAAAAGAAGAAATTCTAATCGGCACCAGATCGGGAAAACCTTATATTCGAGAGTATCCTGAAACTCAAGAGAATCTTGTCCTTTTTTCTGATATTCTTCCTGTATCATCTTTCCCTGCTGAGAATATACCATCTATATCCTTGCCGATAGTGGAACCAACTCCTCCCAAACCAACATCAGCAGACAAGAGAAAGCAACTTGTCCGCTTTGACAAAGCATTGAAAAAGTCCTCATCTCTCGGACTTAAAAAGTTATATAATTTTGACATACTGGCTCAATTGGCTAACACTCCAGTGAGATTGTCAATCTTTGAACTCTTACGTCTCTCAAAAGAAACTCAAAAAACATTAAGTAAAGCTTTGATGAAGGCTGATGCTTGTCTTACTCTTCTTAAGAAGCCTCAAAAGGAGCCTGTCAGCTGTACACATTGTCATTGTGTATTTGAACTAATGCCCAATATTACTTTTACACAAGATGACATGCTGTTAGAAGACAATCGTCATGATCGTCCTCTCTACTTCACAGGATATGTGGACACCATGAAAGTCGATCAAATTCTGATTGACCCAGGGTCTTCTCTTAGTATCATGCCGAAGAATTTGTTGGATGCCTTGAAGATCCCGGTACACAACTTTTCTACAACTAGCACTACTATCTCAGGGTTCAATCAAGGAAGAAGTGAACCTTTGGGAAAGATACGCCTGAAACTTCAAATCGGCAATCTTCGTACAAAGGTGACTTTCTAAGTGATTGATAATCATGGCTCATATAATACTTTGCTGGAAAGACCATTCCTCCACGAACATAATATTGTACCTTCTACTCTCTACGAATGTTTCAAATATGTGGATGGAAATGGAGAAGTATAGAAAAAAGTTGCAGACCTAAATCCTTTTAAGGGGGTTGAAGCATACTGCAATGACTCACGCCTGTACAAAGAGGAATTCATGAAGATGGTACTGGCAATGAATACTGATAAAGAACAAAAAGGTACGCCGAATGATACTCTAGTGATCCCTGTCAAAGGACGTACTTCCTGTCCTTGGTCCTCCAAGACATTGACTATCTACCTTCCTTCTCACAAGAAGCAGCCTCCTGGTGTTAGTCAGGAATAAAGGGAGCTCACCTCTTCTGAGCTACTTGTAATCGATCTTCGTCGTAAAAAGCCCCCTCCTCCTTCTCGTTCTTCTTCTCCCCCTCTGGTTATCAATCTGACTAAGCCTGTTAAGGCTAAAGGTCCTATTGTAAATGATGATGTAAAGATCAATAAAGCATCTCCTTTGCAGTATACTGATGTCTCTTATTTTACTCAATGTTATTTGAATATTGTAGATATCTTCAAGCCACTTACAATAGGAGTCGTATCGTCTCTCCAATAGATGGTATCACTGGAATTAATACAAGAATCGTACTTCCTAGTACCGTCTCAAAAGAAAGGCAAAACTACTATACTTTTTGATAAAATAGAAGAACAAAAAATCATGCCCGATAGTGATAATAAGGATGATACAGGAAGGCTACAATTACGTCGCTATAGTCCATAATCCAAAGCAATCATCTGTAAAATGGGTTATGATTTCAAAGCTGGTCTCAATAGCGGTAAAGGAAGACGAACTCCTATTCGTATTTCTGTTCCAAGAGGAAAATCATAACAATACTACAGTAAAACGAAGTGGGGATTAGGTTATGCTTTACCAATTCTGACTCCAGAAGCTTCCGAATCTGATGAAGAAGAACGATCTAACTCTTCTGATTCTATCTCATGGGATTCTGACACTAGTATTGGTCATGTCCATCGGGTGGCAGTATCTTCCAATATGGTGTCTACTGGTTCTCAGACGATGACGAGGATGATATTGAAGAAGCTCCTGAAGCAGATCCTTGGGCACAAAGATGGACAATCAGTGGAAACTCTAATTTGAACAACGAAAACCACCTACTGAGGATCAGCTAATTCAGATCGATGTTGGAGAGAAAGATGTACCACGACCGATCTTCATTAGCAAAAATCTCCCAGAAGATGATAAACAAAAACTAATTCACCTTATTCGTAAGTATATCTATGTCTTCGCCTGGAGTTACGAAGATATACCGAATTTAGATCTCCAGGTCGCAACTCATAAACTTAATATTTTGCCTAATGCTAAACGGGTCAAACAACAGCAACAGCGATTCAAGCCTGAGATGATGGATGTGATAGATGATGAAGTCAGAAAGCTTATCGCTTGCGGTTTATCAGAGAAGAACAGCATCTTGACTGGGTAACCAACGTTGTACCAGTTTTGAAGAAGAACAAAAAAGTTTGGGTATGCATCGACTTTAGGGATCTCAATGATGCTTGCCATAAAGATGAATTTTCTTGTCCAATAACTGATGTCATGATTGACAATACGTATGGATTCGAACGAATCTCTTTCATGGATGGGTTTTCTGGATACAATCAAATCTGGATGAATCCTGAAGATGAAAAATACACTTCATTCCATACTCCTCATGAAATATACTGTTATACAGTCATGCCTTTCGGTCTTAAGAACGCGGGTGCAACTAACCAGCGGGCAATGAGTACTATCTTTCGAGATCATTTGCGAAAGACCATCGAATGCTATGTTGACGATATTGCTGTCAAAATCGTCTAAAGGAAGATCACATCGAAGATTTAAGAACTATCTTCAATCTAATGCGCCAGCATCAACTCAAAATGAACCCCACCAAGTCTTTCTTGGGAGTCTCTAGTGGTAAATTTCTCGGATTGGTCATTACCTCTAAAGGTATACACGTTGATCCCGAGAAGATCAAAGCCATTCAAGAGATGCGTCCTCCATGTAACCTAAAAGAGCTACGAGAATTTCAGGGTCGACTTACTCACATCAGGAGGTTCATTTTAAATTTATCTGGACGTTGCAGACCATTTACTCAGTTAATGAAGAAAGGTGTATCTTTCGTTTGGACAGAAGAATGTCAACGAGCATTTGATGACATAAAGTGATATTTAATGAGTCCACTAGTTCTTGTACCACCGATCTCAGGAATACCCTTCTTAATGTATGTTCGGGCGATAGATCATTCATTAGGAGCTTTACTAGCTCATAAGAACAAAGAAGGTCATGAACAAGCTATCTACTACCTTAGTCAGACGATGATTGGAGCTGAACATCGTTATAGTCCGGTGGAAAAGGAATACTTAGCCTTAATATTTATTGTTCAAAAGACAAGACATTACGTCATCGGCCAAACTATTCATGTTACTTTCTGAGTTAATCCTCTTCGGGTCTTAATGAAGAAGCCAAGTACGCTCAATTCTAGGCTTGCTACATGGGCCATATTAATAGCACAATATGATATGGTCTATGTCCCACAAAAATTTGTGAAAGGCCAAGCACTTGCTGACTTCTTAGCAGCTCATCATGTCCCTAAAACATCTAAACTCTATGACAAAATTCCAGACGAGATATTGGAATAAAATATGTTCTCAGAAGAATTTTTTACTTGGCGTTTGTTCTTCGACGGAGTATCTAGAATTGGACCTGGAGGCACCCTTGTAGCTATTCAGAGGGCTTATTCCTTAGATGAGTCGTGCTCCAACAACGTAGAAGAATATAATGCTTTACTCATTGGACTCCAATTAGCCAAACAACTGGATATTGAATATCTCGAAGTATATGGTGATTCTAAGCTGATTGTTAATCAGGTTAGAGGCACATACGAAGTTCGACATCAAGATCTAGTAGCATACCACGAAGCGGTAATCAGAATAGCTTCCTCGGTCAAAGGATTCTTCATCGAACATGTACATCGAGCATGCAACACAGAAGCTGATGCCTTGGCTAACCTGGCTGCGGTATTAACAATTCCAGTCAAAAGACAACAAATGGTTGTTATCTCTAATAGAGAACTGTTTTATATTGAAAACAACCATAACATTGAATTCAGTAATTCAACTGAAGTCAATATCATCAACGAAGACTGGAGAGCACCTTTCATCGACTTTACGGTACATGACATACTACCTGAAATCCTAAAGAAGCTACAAGTATTCACCGGCGATCGCTTCGATTCTATTATAATCATACCACCAAAACTCTCTTTCGACGAACTTTTAATGGATTACTTTTGAGATGTCTTGCTGGTGATAAAGCAAAGCAGATATTATGTAAAGCTCGTGATGGCATTTGTAGAGCACATCAGCCTGGTCCCAAATTACAGGATCGTATCCGACGTATGGGCTACTACTGGCCTTCTATGGTATCAGATGCCATTGACTATGCAAGAAAGTATAGAGCATGTTAAATTCATGCAGATTTTATTCACCAACCGTCAGAATTTCTTCACCCGACAGCTGTCTCATGGCCCTTCGAAGCTTGGGATATGGATGTAATTGATCCAATCAATTCTCCTTCGTCTAAAGGACATCGATTTAACTTAGCTATAACCAATTATTTCTCTAAATGGGCTGAAGCTATACCTTTAGCTGAAGTGAAGACTAGTTGTGTCATAAACTTTATCAAACATTATGTGATATACAGATTTGGCGTACCTCGTCGGATCATCCATGATAATGGACCACAATTCGTCAGCCAAAAATTTACTAGGTTCTGTAATGATAACAGAATCAATAATATTGCTTTTACGGCCTATAATCCTACAGCTAACGAGTTAGCTGAAGCATTTAACAAGACTATCATCAAATTCCTCAAAGGTTTGTCTCTATTAACAAACGTAATTTGAGTGAAAAGCTTGGAGAATGTCGATGGACTTATCGCACTATAATCCGTAATCCCACAGGTTGTACACCTTTTTCTCTGGTATATGGATGTGAAGCGGTCTTACTGCTAGAATTTCAAATTCTATTATTGAGAATTGCTATTGCTAATGAACTTACCACAGAAAACAATGATCGTCTCCGTCTTCAAGAATTGGAGGCGCTCGATGAGAAAAGGCTACTAGCTCAACAACATATTGAACTTTATCAAGCCCGTATCTCAAAGCTTTTAATCGCAAAGTCAAAGTACGAACATTTCAGGAAGGCAAACTAGTTCTTACAGTCAGACGTCCTATGACTATGACCCATATGAGAAGGCAAGTTTGAGGCGAAATAGGAAGTTCCATATGTGGTAAACAAAGTTTTCTCAAATGGAGCCTACCAATTAACATATTGATGGCAGAGTTGCTATGATGCTTATCAATGGCAAATTTCTAAGAAATATTATGTATAAAAGTAAAATGTTCTTCATTGAAAGAAATGATGTAAATAAACTCATTGTATTTCAAAAGCAGAAAGAGTTACATAATATCAAGGACGGGGACGACGACCCGATCCTTCATGATTAAATACATGATTTGCCAGCAATTCAAACATCTCATTATCTGAACATACTAGCAACTCACAGGCGGCCATCCTTACAGCTTCTTCTTCAGTAGTCTTCCCAGGATCCACTAACTTGGCAATCAGGTCCTGCTCTGGTGCAGGAACGGTTGAGCCTTCACCCACTTCTTAATGAGGAGGCGCCGAAAGCTCAGCAGGAGGCGTCTCAGTCATCTTCGATCTTCGGAGTGAGCAAATCTTTGGAAGATATTTTGAACCGAAAGAAAAAAGTTGACGATATCTACAGAAGTTTTGTTCTATTTATAGACAGAATGACTAGATGATCGGCTTTGAGAACCGATGCGACTTTTTCTCCTCGAAACCCGAGGTGAATGTTCATTCATTTATTTTCCCCCTAAACAGAGTCTGACTGTTCATCCATACATTCATTAGTCTTGGCATTTATTGCCTTTTATTTACTTTCTCATAAATAAAAAAATTCACGTCTTTTACACCTCTAAATTCCTATTATCTACATCAGCAACCTGTCACGTCCCTATTACCTCTGATAAAGTTGTCTACTGAAATAACAGTATTTCTAAACATTATATTCTGCCACGTCCACATTACCTCTGAGCAGATATAATAAATATCATTATTTTCTAAATCAAAAAATATATCATGTCTAGTACCTCTGAATATATTTTCTATTTATTACTTATATCTATAACAAGATATGCAACAAGTAATGGAACCACATAAAAATTTCTTATTTTATTTCTATTTCAAAAAAGATACATTGTAATAAAAACAGACAACAAGTTTAGCTCATTCTATTCTAAAGGATAAGCAATAAGTTCTACAATTTGCTTCTTCAAAACTTGGGCTCTTTTATTACAAAAAACTAGCATCCGCTGCCTGGCTTCAACCCTTCCTGACTCAGGATCGAATGGGTGCAGAGCAGCAGTTTGACGTGCTAGTTCTTCATTCTGTAGCTGTTCAAATTTATTCTTTGGTGCTTCAGAGCATCTATTTGGGTAACAGCAGCTTGATGTATCTGAGTTTCTTGTTCTATCTCCTACTTGATAGCCTTGAGCTCTGCCTGAAGCTGGGTAATTTTTGCCTCCAGATCAGCAGTATTCTTCTCTTCATCTGCAGCTTTAATCTTATGGCTCTCAGAAACAGAAGCTGCATCACCAATTTGAATGTCTAGTTCAGAGGATTGTCTAGTAAAAGCCAGTAAAAATGCTTCAAAATTTGCTTTACTAGTCTCTGCTTCTCGAGCCATAGCCTCATATTCTATGTTTACTAGCTGCTCGATATCCCCTCTTTTAAGCTCCTTATAAGCTTTAATAGATCCCTCCGGCTCATCCAAAATGTGTTCCAAGAAGGTAGCCTGAGCCTCATCTCCTTAGCTACGGATGCCTCCAATCAAGAATGAAGAGGGAGTTCTGATTGTACTAAAAGGAACATCTTCTCTCTCCATCACTCGATGAACTAAAGGCTCCAAAGATGTGAAGAAGACTTTCATGAAGGAGGCCACCACGAACTTGTTAGTTTCTATAGCTCCTGGAGTGGCTACCACTTCTGCCGGAGTCTTTGCAGTTTTAACAAGTGGAGGCACTTCATATTGAGCGCTGTGTGGAAAGAGCTTCCTTCTCCTGTTACAGTTTTTGTGGGTCCTTCTGCAAATTACATATGTCATTTGTATGAGCAATACAATGCTGAAGGAGCTACGACAAATAGATCATGTTTAAGAAATTTACCTGAGCTGGGCATAGCATGAGGAGTCTCAAGAGGTTTTGATTTTTTCGGCTGAAGCTTTGATAGGGTCTGCAGACATAGTGGCTTGACTACTGCCTGCTCCTAATTCAGTCTGAAGTGGCAGAGTCATTGGAGTTTGATCTGCTAATTCTGCTACCACTCCAGAAACCTCAAAATTTTTAAATATTTTGGGTTCATCGATCTTGGGACTGGTACGTTCTTCATCGATAACTACATTTTTCTCGTCCTCAGCAGTTGAGTGGTCTTCATCAGCCAGGAGTTCCTGAGGTGATGGTACATTCACTAAAGTTTGTCCTTCTTTGGTGGTATTATTCCAATCATCATCGTAAGATTCATCACCAAGGTCGCAATCGGCTAAGGCTTCAATCATCTCCTTTTCAGAATGAGTAGGATCTTGCTCCTTTGGAGAATTTATCATTTCTTCTTATGGAAGCAAATCCTTCTCTGGAGAGATGGCTTCTGGAGTCATAGGAGTTGGAGATGGAACCGTTATCCCCACCGTAGCAAGTACATTTGAGAGCATTCGTACCATCACAGCTTCTGATCTCGAGGCTTCTATTGTGGTAGTAGACGGTTGAACATCCGTTGAAGTAGCCACTGCAAAGAAAGAAATCAATTTAATATATATCTTTGGGAGAAAAATATATATTAGGGTATGTCACAATCTTTATATTACCTTCCTGAGATGGTACCTCTTCAGCAACTACCAACTTTCTCCTGACCTCTCTGTGTGGTGATGCAACCGGCTCTTCAGCAGCTCTGGTGTGATCATCCTCCAGATCGATCAACGTGGTAGACGTTCCTCCTTCTGTGACTCTTCCTTGCTTCTGAATAGAAGAAGGAGTGGTTTCCTTCTCGCAGGAGGAAGAACTGAGGAGCATCTATTTTGACTGAGAACGGGTCGTTCTTCTAGTCGTTGGTTCATTTATAACCAAGGACGTCCTTCTCTACTTCTCCAGAGCCCTTGTTGAGGCAGGTCAACTATCCAGTTGAGGGAGGATTGTAGTCTCCTTAGCTTTTCTTTTCTTCAACCCCTTGGCAGGGGATTTCTCTTTTCATACTTTTAAAGATACGGCCAGAGGATCTTGAACTTCATCCGGATAATTCTTTAAAATGGAAGCCTCCAGTGGTGGATCTGCAGGATCTCTATCCTCTGTATCCCGAAAAGAGTGAGCAGCAGTGTGTTTTCCAAATTTGGATCTATTCTCACTTGCAAAGCAATGTGCAGGATGGAAGCTTTCAGTGAATGTATTCGCTGAAGTATAGAAGTTTGTGTATGTATATAACTATACGGGCCTTGCTGAAGATTGAAAGGCATGTAAAATATCGCTTTAGTATTCCAGGTATTGTAATATCTCCAAGCCCTAGCCCCATCGATCAGATAACCTTGGCCTGTAGGCAAGTGGTGGCGTTACCCATGTGAAGCTGATCGTAGCCGAACTGTCGTATAAATAAACTTGGCAAGTACGGTTCTAAACAACATTCTTCCTCAAATCTATAGACCAAGTGGGATAGACGGATCGCCTGTAACCATAAAAGATGGATGGACTGAGACGGAGTGATTCTGCATTTAGATCCATCAGCTTTGGAGGCATATTCTCGTATCCGTGAGGAGGTTGAAAACATTGAAATCTCCATCCCGATCCATGATTCAATTTAAATTTGTACTCTGAAAGAGCAGTGTATTGCCAATGAGCACTGGAGTAGCGTCTGATGAAGTCTCCGCTGACACTTCCCATATTAGGGTTCATTAAACAGGGATGGTGAAGCAATAGCCATCCGAACAAATAGGTGTAAGGCATCTCGGTGTGAGGAAAGTCTTGCCTCGCCGCCTTATCGTGAAGCATGGTCTGTACAAAAAACACAATCCTGCGTTCAAGCGGCAGGTCATTGCCGTTAGCAGATCCATCTTATATCCAAAGATAAGACGTACTGCAGCAAACAGAACGCCTCGATGGAATCTGTCAACTGTGCTGGCTCTTGGAACTATGAAGTGTCGCAGCCATATAGAGAAAACCTGCTAGTTGGGCCTCTTTGGACATGGATCTGTAACCCTGTCTGAGATAACTCTGGAGGGTGTCACCAGCCCTAAATGGATGTGTCCTTATCCAGTCTGATATCTCGATGATTATGTTGCTCCATCAAATATTCCATGTCGCTCTGACCGAATGGTTCAAAGAAACGAGGAGCATAGGCTTGACTATCAAGTGGCTTGTCCTCCCTTACATGATCCAAGAAGAGGTACGGCATCCACTTGGTGGTATAACAAGTACCTTCAGTGGCACTTTTGTAGAAGAACGAACAGATTTTGTAGTGACATAATTGCTCCTAGAAGACGGCGATCATCTGAGGATTCTCTTCCGCCATAGCATCCAATTCGTTATTTATGGGCACATACTCTTCGTATGGATTATTGCCCGTCAGAAGATGAGAGAGATATTTCATCTCTTGAAGTGCAAGTCCCATTTCTCCATAGAGAGTCATGAAAATTCTAGTATTTTTGTAATACCGTAGATTGTAGTCCAGATGGCATTGTAAAGGTCTAGATCGAGGAGTCTGTCCTTAAAATGATCCAAAATCCAGATAGTTAAGCTGCTCCAATGCTTCATATTTGGGTTTACCAGACCTGTCATATGCATGCCGCGATCTGGGTATCTTCCTTCAGCCTTTATGAATGTATTTGCAAATATGGGTATTCTCACTGGAAGGAGCAAAGAGGAATCCTCGGAAGGAATACAACCCGACTTCAAACCTCTCAGGTGGGTGCTATATTTCTTGGAAGTACTGTAAAAGAGGTCCTTGTGCTGTGGACCCATTCTGTAACAGATTCTGTCGATTCTTGCTTGCTGGATTGGAGTCAGATCCCATGACATTCTTCTAGGATAGCATACAAATTCATATTGTGATAAAGCCATAGTGTCACACTCAATTTTCAATTTCAAGGGTATTTTACTAATTATGATTTATTTGAATTTTTATGATTTTTTATTTGAATTTTTATCTATTTATTAATTAGATTGATTGCAGTGTGATTTGATTGGTTGTAGACTGGTGACTTGGTAGTATAAGTAGTTTGACCTTAGTCAACCTTCACTAGAAGCCTAATAATGTAATTAAAATTCACATTATGGTTTTAAAAAATAATTTAGATTTAATCTCTATTTTTGGAGTAGTTTAAATGATTTTTTAAGTCATTAATGCATTAAGCCTTTTTGACATGGGCCTTCTTACAACTTGATAGTGCTCGGCCCATGTGCAAACTCTGACCCACAGTAGCCCCCCTTCTTTTCACTTTTGTGAGGAAGCACGTAGCCTCCACGTGAAACCCCATTTTTCTCACCTTCTCTAAACCCTAACTTTTGCATCCAGAATCTGTTTCACTTTAAACATATTCTGTTGCGCTCGTAGGGAAGAGGAGAACTTGCTGGAGTATTGCTAGCAAGGAGTTGGAGGCATTTGCTCGGAAGAAATCGGCCTACAAAGCATTCGAGGACTTGCTTTCATTGGGTTTTCGACACCCAATTTGTAAAACTTGTTCTACCTTTGTTCTTCTGAATTTTTCTTCATTATTGCATCCATATAGTTACTCTTGACATGTCCCTGAAGTTTGGTTGGGTTTTGACTTCGTTTGATAGCGGTATCGGACACGTATCGGTCTCACGTTACATGTGTTCGACAAAATGACACTTAGAATTGAAAAGTATTAATTTTTGATTCTGTTTTCACAAAATCCTTCCTTATATGATTTGTACAACTTTCGTGAAGATGGATCAGAAAT